>SNQJ01S0014119.1:208650-230833 GCA_010110895.2 Picea sitchensis
ATATTGACAGCCTGCGAACCTTCCTCAAAACTGTGATTTTTGGAAAGAGATAAAGGTAACTTTTCTCAGGATAAAGTTCTAATGAAGAGCCTGAGTTCACCAATATCATCACATCATCATGATGACCAAAATTATGGATAACATTCACCAAGCTCCAACTTCTTCCACATATCCTTCTTCTCTCTCACTTCTCTCTAGAGAATGGGCATAGGCTTATGGATGAGTAAAAAGGGAAAGAATAGGGAATTCTGGGTCAAAACTCACAATGTGGCCGCAAATTATTGGGGCAAGGGGGGGAAATGAAATAGGTAGAGTTTCATTGTAGCTATGTTTCTCCTTGGAATGACACCCCAACACCTCTTTTTATATGAAAAAAATATGGTTATGCAATTGGGTGATAGGCTATAGGCAGTCAATTGGTTGGGAAACTACCCAATAGCCTTTAATCTCAACGAACCCCTTTAAAAATTTTATTTTTTACAACTTTTGTGGGTATATGAAGGATATAATGGCATAGCTAGAGTACATATGTGGGAAATAGTGGCACAACTAGCATACATACGTGGGAGGTATTGGTGTAGGGCGCGTAAAGCTTCAAAAATTGTTTTTTTAAGAAGAGTTGTTATGTATTGGCTTGGAAAAAATAGTAAGTAAGATGGCCTGAGGCTAGGTCTGCATGTGTGGTGCAATTTAGGGTTATAACAGATTCCCCCTAATGTGTGAGGTCATAAGAGCATCTGATGGCTGAAATACATTACAAATCTTTACCAATGTACAAAGCGATTGAGCCCAGGACCGGAGTTCGGGAGGTGCCATCTGCAAAATAACAATTGTCTCGCCGAGGCGAGCATACCCATGCTAGGGATGAAATGAATCATCGTTTCCAATCAATTACATTGCATATCAATGTCATATAACTATACAAAGTGTAGCCACAAGCAATACACAACATATCTACATCTCAAAACCAAAGATATACATGTATAGTATCCATGTTCAAGAAGCCAACGATGTTTGATGGCTGTAGATGAGGTCTTCAGATATCGAGTGACAACTTCAAGATCTTCAAAACTCAGGTAGGAGTGTAATATGAGTGTACAACTTCACTACCCATAGGTCTTCGACGACTTTTCGGGGAACACACAAGAGGATCTCGATGATCAGGCAAAGAAATTCATTGATTTCAAACAAGGACTTGATTGGAATTTGGGGATGGTCGGGCATGAGGTCAAGAGACAAACTACAAAAAGGCCGACTCAAATTGGGTAAAACTTCCCTTGGACAATATCATGACTGATGATGAAACTCAGGTAGCATGACATTGACATAATTTCACGATGTAGGAGGCAAAACAAACACTAGATATGTTTGGAAGAATAACCAAATAGAGGAGGACACAACTCTATGTTACGAGAATAGCTTCCTAAGGTCATATTAAATCCCAAAGATTGATGAACAAACTGAAGGATTTCCTTTGTCCAAGGGAGACTCATTGTGCTGCCATAAAAAGAAAATACTTTTCCCATCTTCTTTTTGGGGTATATTTGATTTGTTTGTCTTTTTCAATCTTTTGAAAGATTGAAAAAGAATAAAAGAATGCTATGTTACAAAGGAGGAATGAGTGTTGCAATAATATTAGTTCCAAGTCCAAGGAACACACTAATGATTATAGAAAAGAGACATGTGCAAGAAAAGGACACCCAGGAAAATTCCTCCATGGGTTAAGGTGTCAAGATGCAAAGGCAAAGTGTTACAAGGCTTGCGTATAAGGAATTCTTCAAAGGTTCAGTTGAGAGAAACATGGAGCTGGCATTAGGCCGAAGATGCAGGAATGAAAACGTGATTAATAGGACACAATGATAATGTCCTTCAATGTAATTTTAAACGATCCTAGAGAAGGTAGGATTGGTGGTTTTTCATTTTTAAAGAGTCTGAAAGAGCGCAAAAAAAGACTCCATTGGGGTACCTTTTTCGAAGATAGTCTAGTCGCCTTGAAAAAGGGATAAATTATCACCGAAAAGACGTCTATTCAACACCATTTTAATGAGTGTGACAAAGACAATATCACTCAACAATCTTTTCAATTTTAAGGAGTCTGAAAAGAGATTAACTATGGATTCACTGCCTTTTTCTAGATTTAGTCTCCTTAGCCCGAATAAGGTGAACTTTATTGAGGAGAACTCTCCTGGCAAGATGAATCTCCCGAGGTGTACCTTTTTCCTCCTTAATCTATAGGCCAGAAAAAGGGGTAAACTCATGCTAGTATATTTTTTTCTGAACCAATTAACGAGTGTGAATGTACAAGGTCACTCAACAGTCTTTTCAATTTTAAGGAGTCTGAAAAGTGCTTAACTATGGACTCTGTAATGGATGTTCTTCTGGAACAGTTTAATGAGTGTGAAGAAACAAGCTCACTCTATGATCTTTTCACTTTTAGGGAGTCTTAGAAGAGCTTAAATATGGACTCTGTGGGGGTTCCTTTTTCATAAATTTAGTCCCTCGGGCCCAAAAAAGGGTTAAAATTATACCTGAGAATGCTCTTCTAGCGAACCAAAGTTCCTAGAGTATACCTTTGTTCGTACAATTAACCATCGAGACCAAAAAAGGGGTAAACTATTGTTGGACAGACGTGCCTTCAAATTTTAGTTTGGTGAGCATGAAGGGCAACAAGATCACTCGAAAATCTTTTCATGTTTAGAGGGTCTGAAAATAGCTTAAAAGAAGACCTGTTTGTTTCTTGGAAGTCCCGAGGGTGAGGAAAAAAGTGATAATATATCAGACATGTGAAGGTTCAAAATTGTAATCAAGACAAGACTAAAAGGACTCTCGATCCTATAGTCATTAGCGATGGCATGGACACCAAAATGTAGCCAAGATCTACCTAGGGAATCCATGTGAGGGTAGTCTCTACCACTAAATTATGACACTTCTAGAGAAACAATGATGGTTCGGTGTCACAATTCGGTTTGGTCGATCTTGTGGTAAAGAGAAAAAGACAACAAGGTGCAACAAGTGGAGGTGGAATCCTAAATTAAATGCACAAAGTTGGAAAAATGAATTTTCACCAAAGGACCTTCAAAGTGCCCCAACTCCCAAAAATTTCTTCGAACCAAAAGTAAAGTGTATCGTAACATCCAATGAGAAACTCAAGAACCATGTTACATGATTTTCAAGCTAGAAAAAATGACAATGGGGGTCAAAAAATGACAAAAAGGACCAAAAACATTTATAAATAGAAGCTGGCAACTCATTATCACCATTGCAAATTGAGAATTGATCAAAAATTCAAAAACACCCCTTTGTGAAAGAAGTTGATTCTGGGAGATTCAGTGGATGAAACAAACTTCTGCTTGGACCAAGTAAGTACACACTAGCTCCCCCTACATTTCCATTCTTTTGTTTTGCATTTCTTTTTTGTTTTTTGGGGGGCTCACACCTTTAAAAAGTTCGGACCTGTGTGTACACGGGTTGTCTAAGAATAGCCCGTGTATGCATGCGGGAAAAGAATAATATGCCCATGTACGTACGCAACTGTGCCCAGTACAACTCGCGTACACCCTCTAACATATGAAAAAATGAAAATGCATTATTTGACTCTTCATTAAACTTGACATTTTTGCACAATCTATGTCCATTGGAGAGAGAGGGAGCATGAGGACACTGATACGCTGGTCGAGGTAGACCCTCTTGTTATCACCGCATTAAAAAAATGTGAGTTGTGGAAATTATTCTGGTGTCCACTCATGAGGGCACATCCCAGGATGTTGAACACCTTAGTGGATTACTAGCACCCAAATACAAATGCATTTATGCTCAAGGGATAGTCGTTGACTCCAACGACTAAAGATATCTATTTTATGACTAGCCTCTCGAGGACAGGGGAACTAGTCAACCTTCATGCTTTTCCCTTTGGGCCTCACAACATTTTCGAGTTGATCGAAAAAAACAATGAGGCTAGAAAAAATAAAGTGGGTTCCCAGGTACCGATCCACAAAATCACCAACCTATCACTAAAAGTGATAGTCTTACTTTTCGGTCAGATCACTGGATCTGTGGATTTACATCAAGCATCTCGAGAACATATGCATTGTGTAGTACAGTGCTTAAATGCATGAGTGTTCGATTGGAGTACAACCATGCTAGATTGCATGAAGAGACTACTCACAGAGTGTCGTGGGTGAAACAACAAGAACTTTGGGTTCAGGACTATTTTGTTCTCTTTTTTTCTTCAAGAGGGTACCCAATCTTAGTCCACGAGAGACAATACGGGGGCATGTGGCCTCCTTCCTAGCAGTATGCATATGGGAAGCATTGCTGCCACGACAGGGGGGAGGGAGGACCATTGAGGCCTTTGATGATAATTTTTTCTACTGGTGGTCTCGACAGATCTCGACTATAGAGGACTACCCCTATGTCGGGATCAACTTCTACAAGGATCCTGACATACCCATACCTGTCGGAGCAGAACGAGGAGATTTAGGTACATTTTCTTTTAAAAAAAATTAATTTTTAATTTTATTTATATATATATATATCATTTTTATGTATATCTAAGTACTTGACAACTTTGTATCTGTTATGTACATATGTGGGACCAGTACGTCCAACTGATTTTGCGTGGAGCAGGCACCATCCACGACCAAAGGMATTACTAGAAACGAACGTCGGATCAACAACAACAGTGGGATTACCTCCAGCCAAAGAAGCTGAGATATTTTTGAGACGAGTGGAGTGGAACTTGACTGCACTCACCCGTACTGTGCCCATGGCCAAGATCGAGGATCTCCCACCATCTATGGAGCCTTATGTTGTTGGGGTGACACAGACCTCGGTCCATCTATTTCAGTGTTTTTCAAACATTGTATTCCACTATGGTAGGGCCAATAGACCTCGTGTTTAGCTTAGTGTGGACCATTTTCATTTTGAGGGTGCTCTTTGTATATTTTTTAGGGCATAAGCCATGCGTTATATACCAGACTCCTTATTTTTTTAGGCGTTTGCGCCAACATATGTACTCTGATAATTTTGATATATATATACATATTTTTTTATTTTGGGTTACATTTATTTACAAATGTATTTACATGTGTATGTGTGTGCTTTTTCTTACGTGTGTGCAATCTTCCAATCTAATACTTGATTAGCTATAGTATCTGTCATTTGATTCAATCTCCTAGGAACATGGATATATGTAATGTAATCAAAACAATGTTCTAAGAGACGTACCCTAAGGAATCATTGATGTAGAGTAGGATCATAAATGCAGTAAACCCCATTTAACTAGGACACAACCAATTGTGCATCTAAGTAGACCCATAGGTAAGAGATACCGTACAACAAGGCATCACGAAGAAAATCTATTACTGCACTGTATTCAACAACATTGTTTGTGGCATCACCCAAACAAATACCTTTAGAAGATAACAACTAGCCTTGAGGTGTAAAGATCACCCAAGCTACAAAATAATGCCTCCAAGTGTGTTGGTTAGCACTTCCCATGAATCCAATGAACACGTCTGATTCACTTGACATCCACCACAGTGAAAAATTTTACATAACAAATGACACATCCATAAAACAAAACGAGAAAATATAAAATGTATAAGAACTATACATATATACAAGAATTCACCCAAGGCGAACCACCTATGAGTAATACTTCTTGAGGTAGAGCCCATTTCTAGGCTCCGCTAAATCTTTCCTAACACAACACCCCTACCTCAGTAGGATCTACATGACCTCCTCATCTAAGGATCGTTATTAATCTCCCCTTTGAGTCAAAATGACTCTTTGATTCCCAACTGAAATCTTCACACTTGTAACCATAGGTCCTTATAGATTTTCACTTGTGCAAACAAGCATAAGGTTCAAACCTCAACTCCCCGTGACCAACCGATATGACCATGACCTTCACCCGAAAAGGTGTTTCAGGTTTCACGAATTTTCAATTCCTGTTGTGAGTCCCCCTGACTCCTCCAATCCTCAAAACCTGAAAAGGGTTAATGGTCTTCAGCTCCTCCCTTAATTTTTCCTAATGTGAACCTCTGCCACAACCTAGGGCCCAACCTTTTGTCGTGTTGGGATTTTACGACTCGGGAGTTCACGACACAACCTCCTCTCCTTCTCTCGAAGTCTAAACTCTTGACTTCCTTGCTGCGATCAACAATCTAGATTCTTTTATGATCTAACGATCTAGATCCTGTCAAGACTTCATGAATTGAGATTTCATGACCCTTGACTTCTCGTCACTAATTTCTCCACAAACCCCAAATTTTGAAATGTCAAAATTCAACCCCGAGATCAACGACTATTATTAATCTAGATCTAACAACGATTACTCCTCTTGAGCTTGTGAGTGTTGTGAGACACTCAGATTTATCTCCTCTGCTGATCCACTAGATCCAATGAACCATAGAACTTCGGTGATTCCCCCTCGGATAATTTCCACCGTTCATTCAGATTGTCAATGGCTCCAAGCCAAAGAACTCAATGTTCCTTCCTTCTGAACTTAACTTCAGTGAGGTGATTCCATACCTTGTCCTTTCTTCAAAATATTCAAAGACTCTATCCCTCCTGAGCTTGGTTCTATCTACAAACTCAAGTACCCCATGGGACTCTATGCGCACTCCTTGTGGCATTCACAAATAATCATTGATTATTTGGTATCTCCTTTTTCTATGCACTCCTTGCAACTGAAATCCTTAAACCACTCACTAGGTTGAAAATTCTAAGACTTCAACCATCATGCGCACTCCTTGCATGGTTGTGTGCTATACTCTCACTTATATTGGTATGAGAAAAATGATATCTCTCCTAAGATTTTCTGAGGTAAAACCTAGAACCTGTCAAACACACACTTTACGAAATTTCACTGCACTCGTTGCAGGAATTCTCAGGACGAGAAATAATTGAAACTCATTCTCTTCTTCTATCAGAATTCATACATTCAACAAGAAATCATACATACACACACTTCCTTGAAGAAAATGCATAACAGAGAAAATAAACTAACTGTAAACATACCATTCAATAGATGTAGACAGAATTCATAAACACCATGAATTTGGATCAAATCTTTCTTATATTAATCCAAGTACATATGTACATGGGTTCACTATCATCAACTAATTGCTTATACAATATTCTACAATATCTTTTCTTCTATTATATTTCTCTTCATATATCTTACAATTACAAWGAGAATAATTTATACAGTACAATGCATATGAGGGATTTTTCTAGAGTTTTCCCTCCTATAACTCTATTCTATCAAATCGAAATAAAGACTACAACTAGTCTACATTTATTACAATAAATGCCTCCAACAAACAGATGAGATCAACTGCTCATGATCTGCGTTACAACTCAAAACATAAATGCGAATGCATCCTTCCAAGATATTACATTAATGTATTATCCTTTCAAATTCAAAACATTCTCAAAATGTGTGATGGTGCATATCCATCTATCCTCCCACTTCTACGCTTTCTTTTCTAGCTTGCTTACGATGCTCCTGCATCATACTCCTCTTGCTAAAAAAATTCATGAACTCCTATTCATGAGCTCCAACACCATCTGTCCATGTTTTTTTTAGTTTGGTTCACTTTCCCAACTGACATCCTCAATCGTGTGTCCTTTCCAATTTACCAAATATTCAAAATATGTCTTTCTCTGGTTCTTCTTGCTAACTCTCTGATCAATGATCTTTTCTATATACAGATTTTCATCTACAGTCATTTGTTTGACCCACTGAACTTTCTTCTGGTCCTCTGATTCCTCTGTTTCATCTTCTTTGTAAGGATACAATCTTCTACATTGAATATGGGCGATATTTCTACCCCATCTGGCAATTCTATTTCATAAGCATTGGACTCAAATTTCCTCAGAATCTTACACGACCCTATATTTTTCATCTTCATCTTATTGTATGTTCCCCTTGGGAACCTTTCTTTTATTAGATGCGCTAAAACTAAATCACCCACTTCAATTTGAAACTCTCTTCTATGCTCATCTTCTCTGTGCTTATATTTATGGTTGGAATTCTTCAACCGGTCTCTGATTTTACTGTGGATCTCTTTCATCTCTATTGCAAATTCTTCCGCTCTATCAATTATGAAATCACTCTACTCTAATTTCCTCAACTCATATACTCTCGTCGGCTACATTCCATACATTATCTATAATGGGCTTTGTCCTATGATCCTATTAGGTGATTTATTATATGCAAATTCCTCTTGTGACAAAATCTAGTCCCACTGTGTATGTTGTTTAGCTACTAAACTCCTCAAAAAATATCCCAAACTTCGATTCACTACCTTAGTATGTCCATCCTTCCAAGGGTGATATGTTGAGCTAAAAGATAATTCTGTTCCCAGCTTCTTCCATAACATCCTCCAGAAATGACCAACAAATTTGGTATCCCTTCCTGAAACAATACTCTTGGGTAAACCATGAAGTCGAACAACTTCTTTGAAAAACATATTTGCAATGTGAGTTACATCACTGGTTTTCTAACATGGAATGAAATGTTCCATTTTAGAAAATATGTCGATTACCACAAATATGGAGTCACAACCTCTCTATGTCCTCGGTATTCCTAACACAAAATCCATGCTTACCACGTCCAACGGCCTCTCTGGTACTGGAAATGGTTGATACAATCTTGTATTCTGTCTTTTCCCCTTTGCATGATGGAAAATTCTACATTTGTTGACAAATTTCTTGACATTTTTCCTCATCCTTGGCCAATAATATAAGCCATTCAGTTGCGCAATTTTTTTGTCATGGTCGAAATGTCCAGCCAATCCTCCACTATGATTTTCCTTTAGGATATTATCTCTCATAGAACTCTTCGGGATACACAATTGATTTCCTTTAAATAATAGTCCATCATGAATCAAATATTCAATCCATTGCCTTATGTCTCTTAAAACAAGATTCTCACATTCTTCATAAGCGTCCTTGTAATCTGAATCATCTTTGTACATACCCTTAAGGCTATCAAAACCTAAGGTCTTCACGCAAAACTCGTACAGAATCAAACATTTCATGCTCAATGCATCAACAACCTTGTTAGTAGTTCCAGAAATGTGCTTTATAATAAAAGTAATTTTTCACAAATTCAACCCATTTTGCATGTTTCTGGTTCAATTTCTCCTGCCGAGTTATGAATTGTAAAGCATGGTTGTCACTATACAAAATGAACTATTTCAGAATCAAGTAGTGCCTCCACTTCTTCAATGCTTGTATGACCGCATTAAACTCCTTGTCATATGTGGAATATTTCATCTTGGTCTCATTCAGCTTCTCCATGAAGTATGCAATTGGTCTATTGTCTTGACTTAAGACTTCTCCAACCGCAAATCCACTTGTATCACATCTAACTTGAAATGTCTTACCAAAGTCTGGAAAAAACAGAACTGGTTGTATAGTTATCGTTTCATTTAACATCTTAAAARTTTTCTCTACTTCCTCTGTCCAATGAAAAGATTTATGTCTTTTCTTGACTGTATCCATCATTGGTGCTAAAATTCCACTAAAATTCTTTATGAACGTCCTGTAAAATTGGCTAGTTCATGGAATCTTATGACTTGAAAGAWAGTCTTCGGTGATTTCCATTCTTTGATCACTTTTACCTTCTCAGGATCCATCTTCAACTCATTTGAAGAGATAAARAAAACTAAATAAACAAGATCTTTCTTCATGAAAGATGACTTTCTCAAATTTATCAGCAACTTCTCTTGTTGCAATCTCCTCATCACTAGAGTTAGGTGTCTCAAGTKCTTTTCCTCAGTCTTACTGAAGATCAATATATCATCAAGATACACAATTACAAATTTCCCAATGAAATCTTTCAAGACTTCATTCATTAATCTCATAAAAGTACTTGGTGCATTCATCAAACCAAATGGAATGAAAAKCCATTCATATAGTCCCTCATTTGTCTTGAATGTTGTCTTCCATTCATCACCTTCCCTCATTCTAATATGGTGATAACCACCTTTCAAATCAATCTTTGAAAAAAAACTTGCTCCACTCAAGAAATCCATCAAGTCATCCATCCTTGGTAAAGGAAATCTACACATGATGGTGATTTTATTTATATCCCTTGAGTTTGTACACATTCGCCATCCACCATATTTCTTTGGACGTAACATTGTTGGTACAATGCATGGACTCAAACTTTCCCTAATCAACCCTTTGTCCATCAAATCTTGGACTTGTCTCTTGACTTTTTCATTCTCTTGCAGTGTCAATATGTACGCTTATTTGTTTGGTAAACTCTCTCTTGGTATAAGATCAATGTGATGGATTATACTCCTGATGGGTGGCAATGAACAAGGTAAATCGTTCACCACTATATCAACAAAATTCTCCAGCAGTTCCTAAATTTCCTTAGGTAGATCATCTATTGAAGTATTGGTCAGGATTACTCTTGGATTCCTAACCACAACAAATTGTATGCCTTATTCTTTCTTGGCTTCATCCAGAAGTTCCTTCCGACTCATGAGAAGTATAATATTGCTTGTTTTTTCTTTCTCTTTCTTGTCTTCAATTGGCAGCAACATATGCATCCTACCATTATTTTCCAAGGTATACGTATTATTTCTTCTGTCATGAACAACATTTATGTCATATTTCCATGGTCTACCAAAAAAAACATGACAAACATCCATGGGAATAACATCACATAAGATCTCATATCTATATCCCCCTATCTTAAATTCAACTAAACATTTTTTAGTGACAGTTACATGATGTCCTTTTTGCAACCACGAAACTTTGTATGGGCTCGGATGTGCAACTATCTCCAATTATAGATTTTCCACTATCTCTATGGATACTAGATTATATTTGCTTCCACTGTCCACTATCACCTTGCATACCCTATCCTTGGTGTTGCAAGCAGTTCTAAACAATTTGTTTCTTTGGACTAGATTCTCTATCTCTTTCTCTGGCTTCAAGAGAATTGTCTTCATCATTAAGGATCTTATGCCTTCTTCATCTTCTACCTCAACATTTTTCCTTTGTGCTTATAAAATGTGAGCTTTGCCTCCTCCATCTATTTTTCTATCAGAACATTGAAAATATTTGTGTCTGATCTTTCCATAGACAAAACACTTTATTTCACCTCCTCTGCCTCTTCCTCTTCCTCTTACTCCTGGAAAAGTGTTCTTATCGGTAAATTGTCTCCCCTATTAACTTCCTCCTCTTTCAAGGTGATTATGAGGATTCTTCTCTTCATCCTTGGGCTTCTGTACTCTATCTTGGGAAACTACTTTGCCTCTTCTCTGACTTCTACCTTTGCCCCTTTGACCTTGCTTTCAGGCCAATTTTTCATCTACTTTCAGAGCTATCTGATAAGCATCCTCTACATTTATAAACATCACCATGCTGATCTCATCCTGAATGCATATCTTAGTCCATTCATGTATCTCGTGACCTTTTCATCATCACTTTCACGATGACCTGCTCTAATGTTAAGTCGATAAAACTCTTCAGTGTACTCCTTTACTGTCATCCATTTCTGTCTCAAATTCTGCATTCTTCGAAACAGATTAATTTGGTAATCCCTGGGTATAAACTTGGCTTTCATTTTTTCAACCATCCTATCCCATATTTTGATTATTTTCTTACCCTTGCAACACCTGTAAGCCTACAGTTCATCCCACCATAGTGTTGCATGCTCTTTCAGTCTAATGAGAACATGTTTCATTTTTTTATCCTCTTCGATATATTCATAGTCGAAGTATTTTTTTAGATCTCTAAACTAATATAGTATCTCCTCAATGTCTAAGTTGCCTTCATACATCGAGATGTCCATTTTCTCTCTCACCCCTATTCTTGCAAAACTATGAATAGATGCTCTTCTGTAGCATATTCGACTGCAACTTATTCTTCTTTGGATCTTGATTCATTCTCATTTTTGGATTCAATGACATCTCCAACATCAGTTGTCTATTTCTTTGTTGTCTCCATAGAATCTAGTCGAGAACAGAGTTCTCTCATTTCTCTTTCCACAACAGGATCGGGCATTGGTATTTATTGACGTCTTCTGGGTGACATTATTTAAAATCTATTCCACACAGAATTCAAATCAACACTTGCCTTCTGTCTCCCTTGCTTATAGAAAACAATGATTGTAAGCTTTGATACCACCTGATGCAGCACCCCTACCTCAGTAGGTTCTGCATGACCTCCTAGTCTAAGTATCATTCTTAATATCCCCTTTGAGTCGAAATGACTCTTTGATTCCCAACTGGAATCGTCACACTTGTAACCACAATTCCTTCTAGAGTTATACTTGTGCGAACAAGCACAAGCTTCAAACCTCAACTCCCCGTGACAAACCAATATGACCTTGACCTTCACCCGAAAACGTGTTTTGGGTTTCGTGACTTCTCAATTCCTGTTGTGAGTCCCCCTGACTCCTCCAATCCCAAAAACCCTAAAAGGGTTAATGGTCTTCAACTCCTCCCCTGAGTTTTCCTAGTGTGACCTTCTGCCACAACCTAAGTCCCAACCTTCTGTCACGTCAGGATTTTGCGACTCAGAAGTTCACGACACAACCTCCTCTCCTTTTCCCAAAGTCCAAACTCACAACTTCCTTGTTGCGATCAAAAGTCCAGATTATTCTATGATCTAATGGTCTAGATCCTATTGGCACTTCGTGAATTGGGATTTCACAACCCTTGACTTCTCGTCACGACTTTATCCACAAACCTCGAATTCTGAAATGTCGAAATTCAACCCCGAGGTCAACAACTCTTGTTAATACGGATCTAACAATGATTATTCCTCTTGAGCTTGTGAGTGCTATGAGACACTTAGATTTATCTCCTCCACTGATGCACTAGATCCAATGACCCACAAAACTTTGGCAATTCCCCCTCAGAGAATTTCCACCGTCCGTTCAGATTTTCAATGGCTCCAAGCCAAGGAACTCAATGTTCCTTCCTTATGAACTTAACTTCATTGAGGTGATTCCAAACCTTGTCCTTTCTTCAAACTCTTAGAAGACTCTATCCCTCCTAAGCTTGGTTCTAGCTGCAAACTCAAGGACCCCATGGGACTCTGTACGCAGTCCTTGTCGCATTGACAAATAATCATTGATTATTTGGTATCTCCTTTTTCTGTGCACTCCTTGCAACTGAAATCCTTCAACCACTCACTGGGTTGGAAAGTCTAAGACTTCACCCAGCCTGCGCACTCCTTGCATGAATTTGTGTTAGACTCGCACTTCTTCTAGTATGACAACAATGATATATCTCCTGATCTTTTCTGAGGTAAAACCCAGAACCTGTCAATGCACACTTTGCGGACTTTCACTGCACTCGTTGCAGGAATTCTAAGGATGAGAAACATTTGAAATACATTCTCTTCTTCTATTAGACTTCATACATTCAACATGAAATCATACATACACACACTGAATTGAAACAAATGCATAACAGAGAACATAGACTAACTGTAAGCATACCATTCAATAGATGTAGACAGAATTCATAAACACCATGAATTTGGATCAAATATGTCTTATATTAATCCAAGTGCATATGTACATGGGTTCACTATCATCAACTAATTGGTTATACAATCTTCTACAATCTTTTTTCTTCTATTCTCTTGCTCTTCATCTCTCTTACAATTATAGTGATAATAATTGATACAATATAATGCATACGAAGGAGCTTTCTAGAGTTTTCCCTCCTACAACTCTATTCTATCAAATCGAAATAAAGACTACATATACTCTACATTTATTACAATAAATGCCTCCAACAAACATATGAGAGCAGCCGTTCATGATCTGCATTACAACTAAAACATAAATGTGAATGCATCCTTCCAAGATATTACATTAATGTCTTATCCTTTCAAATGCAAAACATTCTCAAAATGTGCGCTGGTGCATATCCACATGTCCTCCCGCTTATACACTTTCTTTGTTAGCTCGCTTATGATGCTTGTGCATAATTTCCCTTCAAATTCAACCACACGATAAGCGCCTTTATTTATTACCTCCTTCATGAAGAATGGTCTGAACCACATGGGTTTGAACTTGCCTGCCCCCAGGGGATCCTTATCTTGGTCATAGACCAGGACAAGGTCGCCCTCGAAGAAAATTCGAGGATGAACGGACCGATCATGTTGAAACTTGAATTTCTTCTTGTGAGCCTCATTAGCCAAGGCTGTATCATGTCGTTTCTCATCAATATGCTTGAGATATAATAAGTGTTCCTCAAGCTGTGAAGTGTCTGGAAATAAATGTAATGCCAAATTAAGATATGGGATGTGGCATTCTATAGGCAAGACTGCTTCCAACGCGTAAACAAGTTGAAAAGGTGAGAAAACAGTGGCAGTCTTTACAGATGTTTGGTAGGCCCACAATRTCGAGTATAACATAAAATTCCAATTTTATTTGGCCGAATTGATCGTTCATTGTAGAATGGTTTTGAGTGACTTATTCATAGCTTCCACATGACCGTTCACTTGTGGGAAATAAGGTGATGAGTGTTTTTATMTCAAACCTAGCTTTGACGTTAAATAAGACATCATTTTATTCTAAAGGTGACTTCCATGGTCAATGACAATCTCGTTCGGGATGYTGAACCTTGCTATTATCTGATTAAAAAAGAAGAGAGTTGTTGTCTCTCCATATCTTTGAATGTTGGTATAGCTTCAACCCACTTGGTGAAGTAGTCTACTGCTACGATGATATAACAATTCCCCTGGCTAAAGGGGGGTGGCATGTAGTATAATCAATCCCCCACTTGGTGAAGGGGCCAACTGTGATGATGGGAAACATGGGAGAAGGATGTTCCCTCATCTTCCGTGAGAAGATCTAACACGGGTGACCCTTCTTGATGGATTCAATGCAATATTTGATTAATTTCGACCAATAGTAACCAACTCATAGAATATTTTGGGTTGTTTCCAACCTAGAAAAATAAACACCACATGCTCCAGTGTGGTAGTCGTTAATCACGAGTTTTTATTCTTCACGAGTAAGGCACCGATGAAGGATGTAATCTACACCTCGACGATACAAAGTGTCTTTGAGTATGAGATAATTTTTTTCCTAATGGCGTATTCGTCGACGCTTATCACGAGAAGTAAAGGTGGGGCACTTCAAACTTTGGATATATACTAGTATATCTCCATACCAGGGGTCCGAAGATGAAATTAGAAAAAGATCTCCTTTAATCAGTGACTCTTCGAGTGTAACATCACCTGACTCGACTGAAAGTTTTGATATAAGTTCTGCAATGACCAACCACTTTTTAGATTTCACAGACACAAAATCCAAGTCAAATTCCTAGAGGATAACAATCAATATACTAATATTTCCACTGATTACACGTCGTGTCAACACGTTTTGGAACGAATTCACAATGGCAATGACTGTGGTCTTGTGAAACAAGATATAGTGAAGAAACTGTTGGACAACATGTATTGTTGCCAACACAAGTTTTTCAATGTGTGAGTAGTTGAGTTCTGGTCCAACCAAGCCTTGGCTCAGGTAATAAATGATGTTTTCTTCAATAAAATCATTCTCCTGAACCAAGACCATACCGATGGTCGACTCTGCCGTGACCAAATACAATAATAAATCTTTATTATAATTGGGTGGCTGAAGTAGAGGGGAAAACATGAGGGTGTCTTTCAGTGCTTCGAAATAGCATTGAGAGGCTTCGTCCCAATGAAAAGGAACTCCCTTCTTCAGTAAACACATAAACCCTTTAGTGATCTCAGCATAGTTTGCGATAAAAGGTTGAATAAAATTGGATTTTCCCTGTAAACTCTAAAGCTGAGGGACTATGCACAGGGGAGGCAATTGAACTATTGCCTCAACCTTTAGAGGATTGACAATGATCCCTATTTTCGACACTATGAAACCTAATATATGACTCGACGTCACACATAAAATTAACTTGTTTGGATTCAAGGGAATTTCATAGTAGAGGCATCGCTCAAAGGTAAGTCAGAGGTGTGTGGGATGATCAGCTCTTTTACAAGATCATGACGCTAAATCATCAAGCTAAGCCTCGACTAGGTGTTTGAGATCGTGGAGAGAAAAAGATGTGGCCAGCTAAAAAGTGGCTCCAACATTATTTAGGCCAAAAGGAATCTTCCGATAAGAAAAAGTACTCCAAGGATAGATACAAGTTGTTTTATGCATGTCCTCGGGCTTAATTTGTATCTGATTGTATCCCAAGAAACCATCCATGAAATAAAATACCTCATAGCCTACACATTCATTAATGATCTGATCAATGAATGAGGTGGGGAAATTAGCCTTTGGACAAGCCTTATTCAAATCATGTAAGTCCTTACATATGTGAATCGTTCCCTCTTTTTTTTTATTGGAATAGGATTCGACACCCATTGAGTCAACTGGATGGGGTAATGAAACTATATTTTAATAGTTTCTCTACTTCATCCTTAATAGATGTTTATTTATGAGGATTAATTGAACAAAGATTCTGTCAGACTGTCTTGGCATCATGTTAAGTCGTAATCTCATGTTCGACGATTCTTGGATCAATGCCTAGCATTTCCTCATAAGACCAGGAAAAAATGTCGTGGAATTATTTAAATAAATATCTATATATCTGAATATCCTTGGGGGAACAGTCCGCTCTGAAACATACATTCTCCACGATGCCAGGGGTTCTGGATATATCGATAGGTATCGTTTTAGAGATGGTTTCCATATTACCCTCGACATAAAATGTGTGCGTAGCTAGAGGATTGATAGGAAAAGACCTATATCCAATCATATTCAACACAAATTCTCATGCCTCTATTCTTCCTAACTCTGGGAGGAAATATGATATGTGATGGAAATCATCCTAGGGTCTCTCACGATAGTCGATGTGATACAGATTATTTTCGGCATGAAATGAGAGTGGAGATATAATAAAGAAATGCACATAGATATCGTATATATTCAATAATATAACACAAATGCATTAGAGATGCAACCATAAAAACATATATACAATAATACATGATTTCTATTAATGAAAGAAATGTACAGAGACTGTAAAAATATAGAGTGAAAGACTCGCTAGAAGGGTGGAAGCTTATCTCTGAGAAGAGATGTGATGGCTACTCGCACTCACAAGAAGATGATTACAATGAGTATCTGAAGGCATTTTTTATAATAGACAAGAATGCCAAAAATCCTAGACATCCAAACTTCTATCCCTAAGAGATGAAGCGCCAAAAGTCATGTGGGCCCCGTTTGGGTAAGTTAGTACATCAACTTCACGGAGTCGTAACCTTTGCATACGATATCTGTTTTAGGTGTATGATATCTTGTTGGAAAAATATCATTGAGGAGATTAATTTTGGGTTCTCAATCATGCCATTGGCTATCATTGAGAATCTCGATCCTGAAAAACCTTCATTTAGGCCCTTAAAATGGCCCCAAAAGTTAGAACTGCTAAAAATAGTAAATTGCCAAAATTGCTAGAAAATTGTTTTGAGCCAGTTGGAAAAGGTGGGTGGACACCGATATCCACCTGGATCAAAATGCCTCTAAAATTTCCTCATCATAGGGAAAGACCAATTCTAAGTAATCAGTAGTGGCATGGGCACCTTGAGCCGAGGCAGGCTCGAGGACTGGATCTAACTCTTATGCGGGAGTCAGATCGGGGTCAGCGGAATCTTGCTAGACTATAGAGTACACAAATTTTGTGGAAAACAAGGGAATGGATATGCCATGGTGTCATGTCCCTTCCATCATGGCTTATGGGGAAGGAAGAATCCATAGATCATTAAATTAAGTCGTGCGGAATGACAACATTGAAAATATTTTAGCCTTAGTCTGGTCGGGGACAATCGATATCATTTTGACATCACCGAAAGGAGGCGTGTAATTCAAAGTACCCATGAGAGGTGGTTACAAACAAACCCCCATGTTGATGACATCAGGCTGTGGATTATCAATCATTAGGACCATGGATGCCCCCAATGAAGGGTCAGGTCTGGAGAAGGACAATTGATCAATGGTGACGATGCGACCCTCATGTGGAAACAATAAGACCCAAAAAACTGTGGAAACCACTGTATACATGGAATATGTCCAACTCCAACTATGAATAGATGCTCTTCCGTAGCATATGTCCAAGTCTAAGACTTCACCCAACCTGCGCACTCCTTGCACGAATTTGTGTTAGACTCGCACTTCTTCTAGTATGAGAACAATGATATATCTCCTGATCTTTTCTGAGGTAAAACCCAGAACTTGTCAATGCACACTTTGCGGACTTTCACTGCACTCGTTGCAGGAATTCTAAGGATGAGAAACATTTGAAAGACATTATCTTCTTCTATTAGACTTCATACATTCAACATGAAATCATACATACACACACTGAATTGAAACAAATGCATAACAGAGAACATAAACTAACTGTAAACATACCATTCAATAGATGTAGACAGAATTCATAAACACCATGAATTTGGATCAAATATTTCTTATATTAATCCAAGTGCATCTGTACATGGGTTCGCTATCATCAACTAATTGGTTATACAATCTTCTACAATCTTTTTTCTTCTATTCTCTTTCTCTTCAGCTCTCTTACAATTATAGTGATAATAATTGATACAATATAATGCATACGAAGGAGCTTTCTATAGTTTTCCCTCCTACAACTCTATTCTATCAA
Organism: Picea sitchensis; assembly: GCA_010110895.2. Lineage (NCBI taxonomy): Eukaryota > Viridiplantae > Streptophyta > Pinopsida > Pinales > Pinaceae > Picea > Picea sitchensis. The sequence continues at coordinate 227,337 of SNQJ01S0014119.1, forward strand.
ATCGAAATAAAGACTACATATACTCTACATTTATTACAATAAATGCCTCCAACAAACATATGAGAGCAGGCGTTCATGATCTGCATTACAACTAAAACATAAATGTGAATGCATCCTTCCAAGATATTACATTAATGTCTTATCCTTTAAAATGAAAAACATTCTCAAAATGTGTGTTGGTGCATATCCACATGTCCTCCCGCTTATACACTTGCTTTGTTAGCTCTCTTATGATTCTTGTGCATCATTTCCCTTCAAATTCAACCACATGATAAGTGCCTTTATTTATTACCTCCTTCATGAAGAATGGTCCGAACCACATGGGTTTGAACTTGCCTGCCCCCAGGGGATCCTTATCTTGGTCATAGACAAGGACAAGGTCGCCTTCGAAGAAAATTCGAGGACGAACGGACCGATCATGTTGAAAATTGAATTTATTCTTGTGAGCCTCATTAGCCAAGGCTGTATCGTGTCGTTTCTCATCAATATGCTTGAGATATAATAAGTGTTCCTCAAGCGGTGAAGTGTCTGGAAATAAATGTACTGCCAACTTAAGATATGAGATGTGGCATTTTATAGGCAAGACTGCTTCCAACGCGTAAACAAGTTGAAAAGGTGAGAAACCAGTGACAGTCTTTACATATGTTTGGTAGGCCCACAATGTCGAGTATAACATAAAATTTCAATTTTACTTGGCCGAATTGATCGTTCGTTGTAGAATGGTTTTGAGTGACTTATTCATAGCTTCCACATGACCGTTCGCTTGTGGGTAATAAGGTGATGAGGGTTTTTATCTCAACCCTAGATTTGACATTAAATAAGACATCATTTTATTCTAAAGGTGACTTCCATGGTCAATGAAAATCTCGTTCAGGATGCCGAACCTTGCTATTATCTGATTAAACAAGAAGAGAGTTGTTGTCTCTCCATCATCTTTGAATGTTGGTATAGCTTCAACCCACTTGGTGAAGTAGTCTACTGCTACGATGATATAACAATGCCCTTGGATAAAGGGGGGTGGCATGTAGTATAATCAATCCCCCACTTGGTGAAGGGGATAACTTTGATGATGGGAAACATGGGAGCAGGATGTTCCCTCATCTTCCGTGAGAAGATCTAACACGGGTGACCCTTCTTGACGGATTCAATGCAATATTTGATTAACGTCGACCAATAGTAACCAACTCATAGATTATTTTGGGTTGTTTCCAACCTAGAAAAATAAACACCACATGCTCCAGTGTGGTAGTCGTTAATCACGAGTTTTTATTCTTCATGAGTAAGGCACCGATGAAGGATGTAATCTACACCTCGACAATACAAAATGTCTTTGAGTATGAGATAATTTTTTTCCTAATGGCGTATTCGTCGACGCTTATCACGAGAAGTAGAGGTGGGGCACTTCAAACTTTGGATATAGACTAGTATATCTCCATACCAGGGGTCCGAAGATTAAATTAGAAAAAGATCTCCTTTAATCAGTGACTCTTCGGGCGTAACATCACCTGACTCGACTGAAAGTTTTGATATAAGTTCTTCAATGACCAACCACTTTTTAGATTTCACAGACACAAAATCCAAGTCAAATTCCTAGAGGATAACAATCAATATACTAATATTTCCACTAATTACACGTCGTGTCAACACGTTTTGGAACGAATTCAAAATGGCAATGACGGTGGTCTTGTGAAACAAGATATAGTGACGAAACTGTTGGACAACATGTACTGCTGCCAACGCAAGTTTTTCAATGTGTGAGTAGTTGCGTTCTGGTCCAACCAAGACTTGGCTCAGGTAATAAATGATTTGTTCTTCAAGAAAATCGTCCTCCTGAACCAAGACCATACCGATGGTCGACTCTGTCGTGACCAAATACAATAAGAAATCGTTATTATAATTGGGTGGCTGAAGTAGAGGGGAAAACATGAGGGTGTCTTTCAGTGCTTCAAAATAGCATTGAGAGGCTTCGTCCCAATGAAAAGGAACTCCCTTCTTCAGTAAACACATAAACCCTTTAGTGATCTCGGCATAGTTTTCGATAAAAGGTTGAAGAAAATTGGCTTTTCCCTGTAAACTCTGAAGCTGAGGGACTATGCACAATGGAGGAAATTGAACTATTGCCTCAACCTTTAGAGGATTGACAATGATCCCTATTTTCGACACTATGAAACCTAATATATGACTTGACGTCACATAGAAACTTCACTTGTTTGGATTCAAGGGAATTTCATAGTAGAGGCATCGCTCAAAGGTAAGTCGGAGGTGTGTGGGATGATCATCTCTCTTACAAGATCATGACGCTAAATCATCAAGATAAGCCTTGACTAGGTGTTTGAGATCGTGGAGAGAAAAAGATGTGGCCAGCTAAAAAGTGGCTCCAACATTATTTAGGCCAAAAGGAATCTTCCGATAAGAAAATGTACTCCAAGGATAGATAAAAGTTGTTTTATGCATGTCCTCGGGCTTAATCTGTATCTGATTGTATCCCAAGAAACCATCCATGAAATAAAATACCTCATAGCCTACACATTCATCGATGATCTGATCAATGAATGAGGTGGGGAAATTATCCTTTGGACAAGCCTTATTCAAATCATGTAAGTCCGTACATATGCAAATCGTTCCCTCTTTTTTGTTGATTGGAATAGGATTCGACACCCATTGAGTCAACTGGATGGGGTAATGAAACTAGATTTGAGTAGTTTCTCTACTTCATCCTTAATAGATGTTTCTTTATGAGGATTAACCGAACAAAGATTCTGTCAGACTGTCTTGGCATCATGTTAAGTCGTAATCTCATGTTCGATGATTCTTGGATCAATGCCTAGCATTTCCTCATAAGACCAGGAAAAAACATCGTGGAATTATATAAATAAATATCTATATATTTGAATATCCTTGGGGGAACAGTCCGCTCTGACAAATACATTCTCCACGATGTCAGGGGTTCTGGAGATATCAATAGGTATCGTTTTAGAGATGGTTTCCATATTACCCTCGACATAAAATGTGTGCGTAGCCAGAGGATTGATAGGAAAAGACCTATATCCAATCATATTCAACACAAATTCTCATGCCTCTATTCTTCCTAACTCTGGGAGCAAATATGATCTGTGATGGAAATCATCCTAGGGTCTGTTGCAATAGTCAATGTGATACGGATTATTTTCGGCATGAAATGAGAGTGGAGATATAATAAAGAAATGCATAGAGATATCGTATATATTCAATAATATAAAACAAATGCATTATATATGCAACCATAAAAACATATATACAATAATACATGATTTCTATTAATTAAAGAAATGTACAGAGACTGTAAAAATATAGAGTGAATGACTTGCTAGAAGGGTGGAAGCTTATCTCTGAGAAGAGATGTGACGACTACTCGCACTCACAAGAAGATGATTACAATGAGTATCTAAAGGCATTTTTTATAATAGACAAGAATGCCAAAAATCCTAGACATCCAAACACCTATCCCTAGGAGATGA
>SNQJ01S0014120.1:0-13900 GCA_010110895.2 Picea sitchensis
AAGGTAGCCCTAACTCTCAGAACAAAGTATAGCACACACATAACCAACCTCGAGACAACCAATCCAAGTCGCATGCAAAGTAGAAGAAAGAGAAATTAAAGACATAGGCAAATGGTGGGACACCCATAAAAGCCCATGGCACAACAATGATGAATGTCATGCTAGAGGGTCTTTATTGGCCGAGCTGAAAGCCTCAAATTGTGGTTTAGCCCCCCACCACCAAAGACCATGGCTAGTGGGAAACAAATCATCAAACCCAGTCTTATTATTTCCACCATTAAGGTCCAACCAAAGGAACCAAAAGAGACTGAGGATAGTGAGCTGAACCTCATCTCAAGGAACTTCAGCTCTCCTCGGGGACCTGAACTTCTTGTGTATTTTTAAGGGCCTAAATGACATTTTTTGGACCTGCCCGGACTGACAGTAACCATAGGATTTGTTAGCACCAGAATATTGTTCTACCCATCAAGATCTCTCTAACAGACCTATCGTGTGCTTAAAACTAAAGCTTGTATGAGAAAGTTATGACCCCAGGAATTTGTTATCCAGTTCAGCTTCCGGAGACAAATGAAAGCAGTCACACGTCTCTTCGCAAATATAGCTACCACCATTCTAAACATTATATATGTACAGTGTTTTTAACCATTGTTTCCTTCATAGAAATTTGTTTTCACTATATCTTGTGTTCTTTCTTCGATATTGTGTGTACTTTCATTTTGTTATCAGCGGCCTCCTGATCACCAGTTCAACTAAACACTGCAGACATCGACAACATGCAATTAACACTCATATTAATTCGTAAAGAAGTATAAACCATGTAACAGATCAATTCAAAAATGACACCTACAACCTGTTGAATCTTTGATCCAACAATTTTAGGCCAAATGGCCAAACAACAAAACATTAGAAAACACAATATATATATAAGATTAAATTAAGGAATATTAAGCTCCTTCAGATGTCATGGCCATTCACAACTAATTGAAAACATTGGACCCTTGGAGAATAGGAAATAAACGCATTACTGTGTGTGAAACAACAAATTTAACAGCCAATCATATCCATAGTGATGTTCTGAAGATAACTGGCAAGGAGAAATTTAAGGAACTAAAACATGAAAAGCAAATTATACTTAACTGACAAGACTATCCAAGGATTACAAGAGAAGCAAATTATACTTCACTGACAAGAGAAACGCAGCCATCGCTCTATTTTTAAATCTATATTCTGGAAACAAGAATTCTATCAATTTATTGAACCCAATAAAATAATGAAATTAGAAAACGTAATTCCTTCATCCTTACCATAATTGGCCATATCCACAGTCATCATTGCCATATGCAATGATATGAACTCAAAAGTGAACCCAATGACTTAAAATCTATTTTCTGGAAGCAAGAATTCTATCAATTTCTTGAAACCAATAACAACAAATGACATTGGAAAATGCCATCCATTTATCCTTAACACAATTGGACATATTGTTGAAATAATGTAACTGCAAAGAGTATTCTTATTATTATTGATATATTATTTATAGGATTAATCCCCATTGTGGATTAATCATGTCAGTAATTGTATTAGGACCAAATCCCCTTTTGCGGATTGGTCAAAAAACAATTGTAATAGGCAGAATAAGAAGTCGGCCCCAGCAGTTATTATTGAGACCGAGAAATATAATAAAGGTGGGTTTACCCACCCAGAGTGAGAAGTCGGCCTTGCCAGTGAAGACCCTTCACACGTGCCAGACTTGTATATATAGAGAGGCTAGCACCTCACTTTAACACACTCACTCGCTCATTTCTTAAGAGGCAAGCTGCACTTACCAGTTGGAGAGAGGGAGAAGAGTGGCACATCTATTGGAGAGGACTATCTGTATTGGTTTGAGTTATCTCTTGACATTGTATTGGCAATTTATGATAAGGAAGTTTTTGCTGGGTTTTCTTCCCCTAGAGGGTTTCCCAAGATAAATGTTGTGTCTCGTGTGAATGTGTATTTCTCAATGATCTTGTTCTTATGATGCTCTTATCTATTGAAATGCAAAAAACTATAATAATGGCATAAACATTAACATGGTATCAGAGCCAACCTGAAGGAAGCATCTTTCGCAAGAAAAAAACGTCACTGTTGCAGTACCTGCAAATTAGAGTTTTTCAAAAGTGAATATTTTCAGCCCTAAAACCACCTAGAAATCTGCACCCTCCCCCAAGGATCATTTTGGCACTTAGAGTGCACCTTTTCAGTGGCTGGATCTCCCGGAAAGTGAAACACTAGTTTCACAAAGTACCAGAAAACCAGAGTACCAGAAGTACCAGAAGTACCAAAGTATCAGAAAACCAAAAGCACCAGTCTAGAAATCCGCAGATCAAGTTTGAGGGGGTAAAAGTTGGATTTTCGAAATTTCGACTGCACCAGCTAACTCGCCTCAGCGCAGCGCATCTATCCCCTGGATCAGAATTTCAAAATTCGAAGTTTGAAAAATTAAGGTTTCCTCATAAAACCCTAAGCTGCAGTTGCAATTGCAGTTTCAGAACCAGTACCAGTTGCAGTTGCAGCCGCAAAACCAGTTGCAATCACCCTTGAAGTTTTCTTAAAAGTTGGTAATGATTACCACTGCTACCAGATGGAGCCACTACCTGCAAATGCTATCTGAGGTATGTACTCACATATGTTTAATGGTTAAACCCTAAAGAGTATTTGCAGGAGAAGGGATCTCTTGCCATAGATCCAAAAGGATCTCAAGATCCAACACATTCAAAGGAATGATGCAACCTAGGTGTGATTATTCTAATATGCATCTATTTTTCATGAAATTATCTTGATCAGTGTTGCATGTTGAAGCTATGATCAAATTATTAGAAGAATTAAAAGTTGATCATAGAGCTTATCCTCTAACCTAACCTTCTGTCAAGATAGTGTATTGTCTTAGTACAACAGACAGGTTCAAGAAAGTACTCGTCAGTTGAGTGAAGGAGACCTGGAAGAAAAGCAAGCACTCACTCTTGAGAACAAGGCTCCAGGTTTGATTAATCAAGATTCAAAGGTACACATGACAAGCTGATGACTTTAGTTGAGATAGCAATCGTCGTAAGTCGATGACTTTAGTTGAGATAGCAACGTTGTAGTGTTTGTATATTTGATAGCATGTGAGAATATAGAGGTAAATACTATTCCGATATGACTAACACCTCCTAGAGGAGAAACCTCATGTGTTAGTTCCATGTTTCCATGAAGAATGTTTGGTCACAACATTCATGTAGAGTAGTTGACCTCATTTCAGACACATTCCCACTCCTAATCTTGCTCGTGATAAATTATAAGTGATAGCCCCAAAGGAGCCACCGTGATGATTGTTCGCTCTATTGCTTTATATTATCGTAAGGATATTACCTCGCTGTTGTTTTGTTGACCTTGCTCCGTGTCACATGAGGAAGTTATAGCAAAGGCTGCATGGCAACATGCTAAAGGAGGAGACCGGCAATGAAGAAGCAATCATCGTTGAAAGTAAAGAAGGTGGTCACCCGTAATGCCATAACCTTTAGCTTATTGAAGAATCCATGTGAACTCTTAGAAGATTAGCTCACATCATTAAGGCACTACCATACATATGCAGTCACACAAGTTTTTCCCGCGTAACTCAAGGTTGATCAAGAAGGCGCAGCCGATGCTAAGGGAAGGGAATATCAAGAACCCTTTTCCAAAGAGGGGCGCAGGCTTAAGGAGTAATCAAACTCATTCATTCAGACGCGGTGTGTGGTCTAATGCTGAAGCGATCCCTCCATTAATAATGAGTAGGGTGCATACCTATGTAATCATTCATTAATGATTATTCCTCAAAAGACCTGATATATTTGAAGTGTTCAAAGAAGATCAAGGAATTCAAAGCCTTGATAGAAAACCCTTCAAGGAATATTAAGATACTCAGTCGATAATAGAGGAGAATATACCCCAAAAAGAGTTCGCGTGAATATTTGTAAAGATGTTGGGATCAAGATCCCCAAATAAAACTGTAGCTAAAAGGAAGAATGTAATACCTATGAAGTCAGAAGACCATGATTCAATGATCAAGATCTTCCTATGTGCTTATGGGCGAAGCAAGAATGGCAGCTTGTTTATGCGTGTACCATTATCCCATATGCACCAGTTCAAGACCCCAAGAGATGTTCACCCGGAAAGAAGAAGCCGAGGTAAGCCATCTCAAAATATTTGGTTGTCCAAAGTTTATTCATATACCCAAAAGAGAAAAGAAACAAGTCGGAACCCTCCTGGAAGAAGGGAATATTTGTGGGATATCAGGAGGTCTCCAAGGCCTTCGTATCTACATATCCGGGTCACCGCCATATTGAGATAAGCAGTGATGTGACCGTTGATGAAGAAGTAGCCCCTAAGAAATCAAGAAGATGCCAAATTGAAGAAGTATATGAAGAGGAACCCGTAATTGAGGATTGTGTAACCGTGGAGGGAAGTTCCCGTGAGTTGCAAACTAGTGAGGGAAGTCAGACCCCCTGGAAGGAGGAAACCCAGCATCATGATGCAACAAAAGTCTCAAGAACCTCCTCAAATGACCTTCTCCCATAAGAAAGCCCGGCAAGAGAGCTATTCAAGATGGAGAGAAGTATGGTGTAAGGAACTACAAGACACGTGAAAAGACCAAATCCACTCTCTAGTTATACCTACTTTACGTGTGGATCTCCTAGAAGAAGTTCTCACCGCTGGAAGAATCCATTCAGAAAAGAGAATGGGCGTGACGCCATGACAGAGGAATTAACCATAATGAAGAACGGCGAAATAGTTCCCAAAACCGGCACAAAGACGGCATCCTACGCTGGCTCTTCAAACAAAAAACCCTGTTGATGGAAGTACTATGTTTGCAAAGCAAGATTTTTCAAGCCATGAAGTTTCTTCCCTAAGGAAGGCATTGATTCGCGAAGAGACATTCGCCCGTACGATACACTTCGACGACCATCATCATAGCTCTTGGGTGTTCTAGTATATGGAAGTTGCACCGTAAGGACGGAAGACAAATTTCTTCCTAAACTGTCATCTAAGAGGTGAAGTATAGATGTCCCAAGGATTTGAGGTTGAAGATGCAGTCTCATGTCTCCAGATTGACAAAAGCCTTACATGGGTTGAAGCAAGCCCCTAGAGTTTGGTATGGGTCAGATAGACAGCTGACGTGAGCTTAGGGCTTTTACCAATATAGTAAAGCGTAATTCAAATTTACTTCAAAAATTATGGAGAATGAACCAAGAATCTTTAATGTTGCATGTGAATGACTTATTCTAACCGAGAAGAAAAGCTCATCGCTGAATGTAAAAAGAGACTTGTTCTAGAATTTTGAAATGAAAAGACCTTGTCCCAATGCATTATTTCTTAGGTCTTGAGGTGCTATGCAGTCCGTAGAGGATCTCCAACCAAGGGATACACAAATAAACTCAAGAGATTTGACATGTTAGAATGCAAACCCATGACTACACCCATGGAAGCTTAAGTCAAGCCGCGGTCGATACTTCGCCGATTTTATCATGTTAATCAGCATGCATTGTGATTATTGGATCAATCGGGAGCAACACTTAACACTGATTCCTCGTATTTGTTTTGCAAGGAACACCTTGAGTCGGTTCATGATAGACCTAAGGTAGGTGCATTTGATCGTAGCAAAGCATGTGCTCAGGTACTTGAAAGGTACAATAGATTATGGTCTCTATGATGGAGATCATAACCTTTACATTCGCTGGATATACCGATGCGACAAGGTGAAGCTATCGCATGTGCTCACTCCTGGATGCTTGTTTCCTCAGGGCTTAGACTCTTACGATCTCATGGTGAGTAGGAAGCAATCCAAAGGATTGCCTCGCACATCGGTGCTGTGAGGACATTGTCGCATGTTCCCTCGCTAGCTACTTAAGCCATATGGGTTTCTAAATTGGCTCGACCCGCCGCATTCTTCGGACCTAGAAATGGAAGCAAAATCCACCATCCCATGTGACAAACTGCATTTCCATAAAGATGGCGTAGAATCCTCGTGATTCCACTACAAAAATGGGCCTATTTGACTTGGAGATGAGAGCAACCGTGATTCTATGTGACAACCAGAGCTACATAAAGATGACAGAGAATCTTGTATTCCACGATAGGTCGAAGCACATAGAGATCCACTATCATTTCATCTGCAACATGGTACAGAGAGGAGCCTTGAAGCTCTAGTACATTAGCACGGATGAACATGTTGCTGACGTGTTGACCAAACCTGTATCTTGTGTAAAGTTTGAAAACTTTTGAGATAAGCTTGGTATAGTCTGAAAGGACCCTCCCTTAAAGGGGGAGTATATATTTATTCCTTTCTTCTGACCTCACTGTTAGACATAAAGCAAGATGAGTCATTGCTTTTGACCTTGTTGTTAGACGTAAAGAAAGACGTTGTGTGTTCCTTGCTTCTGACCTTGCTGTTAGATGTAAAGCAAGATGATTCATTGCTTTTGACCTCACTGTTAGACGTAAAGTAAGACGTTGTGTATTCCTTGCTTCTGAACTCGCTGTTAGATGTAAATTAAGATGAGTCATTGTTAGACGTAAAGCAAGACGCTGTGTGTATTCCTTTCTTCTGACCTAGTTGTTAGACGTAAAGTAAGATGTTTCCTTGCTTCTGACCTCATTGTTAGATGTAAAGCAAGATGATTATGTGTTCCTTGCTTCTGACCTAGTTGTTAGACATAAAGCAAGATGATTCCTTGCTTCTGACCTCGTTGTTAGACGTAAAGCAAGATGATGTATACCTTGCTTCTGACCTAGTTGTTAGACGTAAAGCAAGATGATTCCTTGCTTCTGACCTCGTTGATAGACGTAATGCAAGATAATGTATACCTTGCTTCCGACCTAGTTGTTAGACGTAAAGCAAGATGTGACTGACACTGAGCTACCAGCGTATTAGCTATGACATTGAGCCAGTGTAGTACTGTGATGTGCCAGCCTAGTGTTGTGATGAGGTATCATTTTTACTGATACATATTGATGCAAATGATGATGGCATTCTTTCGAGAATGACGATGATGCCGATGAAGAAAACTTTCGATGACTCGTAAATATTCCAGCCAATGTTCCAAGATGATATTGACGATATTGTCCTCCTGATGCCACTGATGATGCAGACCTCTCTCGCCTAATACTGTTGAAGAATACCCTTCTTGTTAAGGGGGAGTGTTGAAATAATGTAACTGCAAAGAGTATTCTTATTATTATTGATATATTATTTATAGGATTATTCCCCATTGTGGATTAATCATGTTGGTAATTGTATTAGGACCAAATCCCCTTTTGCGGATTGGTCAACGAACAATTGTAATAGGCAGAATAAGAAGTCGGCCCCAGTAGTTATTATTGAGACCCAGAAATATAATAAAGGTGAGTTTACCCACCTAGAGTGAGAAGTTGGCCCTGCCAGTGAAGACCCTTCACACGTGCCAGACTTGTATATATAGAGAGGCTAGCGCCTCACTTTAACACACTCACTTGCTCATTTCTTAAGAGGCAAGCTGCAACTTACCAGTTGGAGAGAGGGAGAAGAGTGGCGCATCTTTTGGAGAGGACTATCTGTATTGGTTTGAGTTATCTCTTGACATTGTATTGGCAATTTATGATAAGGAAGTTTTTGCTGGGTTTTCTTCCCCTAGAGGGTTTCCCAAGATAAATGTTGTGTCTCTTGTGAATGTGTATTTCTCAGTGATCTTGTTCTTCTGATGCTCTTATCTATTGAAATGCAAAGAACTATAATAATGGCATAAACATTAACACATATCTGCAGTCATCATTGCCATATGCCAGTGATATGAACTCAAAAGTGAACCCTGTGGCAAGATATAGTGCTGGCGAATACAGACATACATATATGGATGGCTAGATATATGTAAAATGTATAGAGAAACTCCATAAATACCCCAATAGCATAAGCGTATATACAATTATAAACCCAAATTTGCAATTTCTATTCATTACCTTCAAAACATGTTTTGCAGCCCTGACGACCATTTCAACAATACAAAGATCCAAAATATGGGGCAAATGCTTTGCCATATTCGCCACCTGAATAACAACAATTACAAAAAATTAAGCATGTATTTGGCATCATTCCAGCAATCGAATACGTTATTATAAAACTAGCTAACCAATTCCATGTCCAGAGGGTTTTCACTTCTTTCACTTACTTTCCCAATATAGCGCATATTGATACCATGTGCATGCAGTGCCTCAGTTAAAGTCTGCCCATCCATTGGCGAAACTTCCAGACTACTAAGATCTTGCACAAACTTGGGAAGAACAATATCCACAAGGTATGTCCCTACCTTCTTTACCAATGATTCATCTGCAGCTATTTCCTGGTAAAAACCAAAAGAAAATATACAAGATCACAACCTCCACATACTAAATTTTAAAACTTTGAAGCAAATACACTAAAGGCAAACTACTTGAAACTTAGTGTATTCAAACAAAACAACATTGTGTTACAAACAGAAGGGAATTGACAAGCAATAACATCAAAAACTAAACATGGATAGCAATTATCTTCCAACTATCCATATGAACACATCAATGAAATGAAACAGGAAATCGCCAAGCTTATATCTCAAAAACTCGCCTCGGGGTCACCAGCCAGCTTAAAGTCAGTCAAAACATTGGGGTTAAGAAGTATTTCTGGGGCTTCCTCCTGAGAAGCAGAACCTTCAGTGGCCTCTAGTTGAATGTCCTTCTTTAATCTTTCTTCACTTTCGACCTTGATACCCAAAACATCAAGTTAATGAAAATATTACTCAAAATGAAGCACCATGTCTGAATGGTTTTGCTAAATCAAAGTAGAAAGTCAGCTCATCATAACAACCTGGCAAAAGGCAGCAACAAGCTCAGGCCTTAAGACACAGTAACGTGATCCTGGACCTACGTAGTTTGCATCCCTTGCAGTCGTTCTCATTAAATCTAGCAGATAATGTCTGTAAAAGTTTAAAAAGAGTCAAACACATTCTCTGAGATAGAAATATAAATTCCAATAGAACAAATACATGTTGCAAGCCAAAAATAAACGAGTAAAAGAAAAAATTAATATTTCAAAACAGTGTACCTATCATCACTACCAACAATACCCTTGCATTCCACAGGAGCAGCCATTTTCACTTTATTGCAAGAGCCATCAAGCACCTCGTGCTCCTTTATATGAAGTAACTTTGCAGCTTCCAAGACCTGTGGAAATTTATTGGATAATTACAAACAACGGAATACAAGAAATCTATATTTGACCATGGTATGCATTTGCAACTTTCCTAAGATGTCAGAAATCACAGAAAAATGTTGCTCTTGGTTGCAGGACTCAAATCCCATCTATACATTATTACCATTTTACCATGATAATTAGCACATCGGATAAATATAATCTAGATAAGGAGAACTAGTTCTGACACATCTATACTAGAACAATATATTTTATTATTATTAAATCCCCTTACATCATATTTTTCGTATTATTTTAGTGATAAAATGGGCGATCTTTTCCAGGCAATGAAGTATAGCCCATACAGTTAGAATAAGAATAAGACGTATCAGAAATAGAGGTGCTTAACCCCCTAAACCAACATCATAGTGATAGCTATAACCTTTACAAGCCACACTGTTGAGAATTTTGACGCTCAACCAAAAATACAAGCACAGTTATCTTGCCAAAGAAACCAAACATTCTCAAGCTCCTACAACCACATTGATAAACATTTATTTAACCTAAAATTAGATTTGGACTGAACTAACTAGAGATTTTCAGGCCTACAGAGCCACCCTAAAACAAGTCTCAGCAGCGTATATTAAAAGAAATTTTAAATTGGGAAATTTAATTGATGTCCACTCAAGAACAAAATAGGTCAAAAGAACTAGTTAGTAGTGACTACAACCAGCAGTAATAACCAGACAACAGAGAGAGCTGAAAGAAGCACCCCTAAAAGAAAGTAAATAAACTGAAAAGACAGTACAAGAGTAGCATGAAATGAACTGAAAAGAGAGTACAAGAGCAGCGTGAAATGAAAAGACATAAACATAGACATACAAGTAGGTTATCCCATGAAGCAAAACCCAGGAAGTGAAGTAGAGACAGTGAAAAAACATAGCCTGTACTAAGATGCCACAGCCACAAGGGAGGCGGGATTTAGCCCTGCTCATCATCCAAACAATAGTGCAGATATATCAACATCAAGTGTCAGTCGAATAATGTCCTCACTAGAGTGGTCAGGACTGATAGGGCCAACATGTTCATTAAATTGCCACAACATTGCACATTATCAATATATCTATACGTCCATTACTGATAAGTTAATTCATTAAATATCAATAAAAGGGATTTAGTACAAGAGTAGCATGAAATGAACTGAAGAGAGAATACAAGAGCAGCGTGAAATGAAAAGACGTAAACATAGACATACAAGTAGGTTATCCCATGAAGCAAAACCCAGGAAGTGATGTAGAGACAGTGAAAAAACATAGCCTCTACTAAGATGCCACTGCCACAAGGGAGGCGTGATTTAGCCCTGCTCATCATCCGAACAATAGTGCAGATATATCAACATCAAGTGACAGTCGAACAATGTCCTCAAGAGAGTGGTCAGGACTGATAGGGCCAACATGTTCATTAAATTGCCACAACATTGCACATTATCAATATATCTATACGTCGATTACTGATAAGTTAATTCATTAAATATCAATAAAAGGGATTTAGTGATTTTCAAAATCTATTTTCCTAAAGGTATAATTTGGAAGGATGGATTTACTAATCATACACAACCTAAAAAGAGTGTGCTTCTGCTCAAGTTGTCTTCGATAAAAAATAAAGTATTGTTTATATTCCAAAGTAGGGGCACAAAAAGAATGAATTGCAGTAATGATGCCAACAGATTCAGTAAAAGACCACAGCATTGCATGATTGCAGATTAACAATATATATATATATATGACCAGTACTGATCAGTTAATTCATTAAATATGAACGAAAGAGACTTAGTGTTTTTCAAAAAACTATTTTGCTAAGGGTATTTACCATAAATGAAATAATCATAATCGTCAATTAATCAATGAGGGTCCCAAAATGATTAAATCGGCAATAATCAGAAATAATCAGTAAAAGTCAGCCAATCTTAGCACACTTGTAGTGTTAAACAAAGTAATTGGGATTATTTCAAAATAAGCATTTCATTGATTGCGTCAGGATTAATCAGGATTAACTCGATTAATTGGAGATTATTTCATTTATGGTATTTAGTATTATTTGAAAGGTCAGAGTTACTAAACCTAGGAAACATGACTCCATCCTGCTTCTGCCCGAGTTGTTTTGGTTTAATAAAGAAGCTGTCGTCTCGACGTCTATAATCCAAGGGAGGGTATAATTTACTAGAATATTCATCAATATTAATTAGTTGTGGTGGAACTTCAACCTCTAAGGATTGGAATATATGATGGTAAGAGGTTTTAGAGATATGAACACAGTGGAGAAGAAAAACAAGGGAGCTCTTTATAGGATACACAGGGAACTAAAAAAGCTAAGTTGACATGATGGATGCTTCACCAAATGCTACTTTCAATGGTCAACTTCCTTAAGCCTGCAAGAACCACAAAAAAACTAGATTTTCAAGAGCCCTCGAACAATTGTGTAAAATATTATCTTCAAGCACTAATATATAAATAATCATTCCCAATTGATCAAACTTCTCATGCTTTCGTAAAGCATTCTCCATAGTCTAGAAACTATATATTTGACATTTCTTATGATTTATGCTCAACTAGTTGATTAACTATCTATCTTCTCTTCTTCCTCAATCCATGTTGATGTTACTGCAATTGTTGCTACTAGCATAAGTCCTGTTGGATCTTCCTTAACTTCTTATGCATCTCTAAACACTTTTCAAAAATTGGCTTCTTGTCATTTTTTTCTTGATCATGCTTGAACATATCTACACCAAATCTGATCCTCTTCTTTTGTATTTTCATACACTCGCCATTCATCAATTGATATTTATGATATTTAATGTTCATTGCTAAGAGACCCTGATGGTTACAATGGGGCATCCTTACTTGTTAAACTTGTTCAAGGGGTGACTAATCTTCACAGAGTTCTTAGAAAGCATTGTGTAATACTAGGCTAGGCTAGTTTCATATAAGAAGGCTAGTGCTAGCCTTTTCATTTTCATCATGATTCCTCACCTTTGTGGGGCCAACTACTTCTGAAATTTTCGGCGCTTTTGGGGTTATTGGTCATTCTATCTTATGCGCTATGCTTGAAGGAGATCTCTTGTGGATCCTTTGCTGATTTTGGATGGATATTTCTGCAATTAGGGTTTTGTGCTCTTGGTTTCTTGGATAAAGTAAGTAATTTTCTGCAATTCTATGGTATTTTGTTGATGTAAATGGTGAAATTGCTATTTGTTGCAAGAAGTCTTGTTTTATTGAAACCTTAAGAGAGGAACATAAGTGCTTCTTCCTCTCATAACGTTTTATTTGTCCAAATTTGTTAATAGTTCTTGCAAGGGTTAGAGGCCTAAAGCCCTAAAGTGGTAGAACTTTAGGATTTTAGCCATGGACTTTTGATCTTTGACTTAGTTGAAACTACAAGAAGGAAAATGATATCTAGGGCCCAAACATGCTTGCATCCTAAATATCCTCTCTTCAAAATCTAAAGCCCAAGGCAAAAACATGCTTGCACCGTAGGGTTTAGACTCTACATCTTGGTTTCAATTAAATCAATCTTCAAGTGTACTGCATTTAGACTCCATAAGCCCTAGAATGATAACGGCACTGGTTTAGAAGCAATCTTGTGGTGAAAGTAATTGTTAAATTCACTTTTCCTATTCTCTCAAGTGTTCTACTAACTTTACTAACTCTAACCCTAGCAAACTTACAACATTTATTGCTGCTGTTACAAAAGTTTGCTACAGCCACTGAAAACTGTCTTAATTTGCCGCAAAAACCTACTTACAAGAGGCTTAACTTATTCAGAAAACACTAACAATTGGATAATATTCTATTGGTTAAATGCTTCATTTTCATGGTCCATTGTGGTGTTTCTCAACAATAATTCTTGCTGCTGTTGCAAATCATTTATTGTTGTTATAAAGTAGTTTACTGCTGTAATTTGCAACAGCCAAGTACAATTTAACTTATCTAGTGTCTAGAGAGGTCATTGTTGCATACTTTAGCTTGGTAATTGTTATATATATGCTGCAAATTCTTCTTTTTCCAGGCAGGTAAAACAATCTCCTTCACAACCTCTTTTTCCTTCCTAGACCTAGACCAACTAATAGGTGATCAAGATAGGGGGCGGTAGGCTTGGCTATCAAACTTGCTATTCGATCCCTTGGGGTCACCAGGGAAGCCTCACTTGTGGTAGACCTCCTCCATCACTAAAATGAGGGAATATCCTGTTAGAATATGAAAGATGTGTGCTTGTTTTACCATTGACAATACCCTTGTCACCCAACCATAGGCTGAAGCCACCCTCCGAGCACCTTAACCTTGACAGAGAATCACTCCAAAAGCAAACCCTAGGCTAGATAGCCAAACAAAGGGTAGCGCACCTTTCCCCAAGGATAGCACACCAACAAGAGTTGATCAGATGTTCCAAACCCTAGCCAAGAGATAGTCCAAGCATAACTGCTAGCTGCAGCAATTGTCCTCCAAACCTGCGCAGCAACTGGGCAACTGTAGTACGCACAAGTGCTACTCTGCAATTCTAAGACTGCCTGTCAGAATGAGAACTGGTCTCCTGTATTTATACTAATTCTGGCTAACTGCCTGGGCCGACTTCTCATTCTGGATATTTGTCTGTTCAGTATATATTATTATTTCTGGCCGACTTCTTCTCTTGGAGGCTAATAACCTA
>SNQJ01S0014120.1:13910-37377 GCA_010110895.2 Picea sitchensis
ACCCCTTTTTTGCCGTGGCTGATTTCTAACACCAAACTTTTTCTTATCGTTATGTCCAATTTTTTCCCAAATCTTGATAGCATAACAATCAACTGCTCCTAGTGATACACTTAGCGACCTAGAGATAACTGTCATCAATGAACTCTGATATGTATACACTCACATTCAGAAATTACCATATGCAGAAATACACATTGCTAAGCAATTTAGCAGTGGAATAAACACAATGAACAGCATTCATTCAACCAAGAATAACACAGAAATTTAGGCAAATGCTAGGGAAAACCCCAATGTGGGGAAACCCAAAGAGAGAGATTCTATTAGCTTCAGGAAAGATTTATCAGCAGCTACAATACAATTTCCAGCCAAGAGAGACAACTTACAGCACAAAAGTGTCCCACAACAAAACTGCCTTGAAACCCGTGCCACAGTGCGTACAGCTGTATGGATTTGCTGAAAATGGCACCTCGAAAAATGTGCCCAAAACAGGCAACTGTACCTTGCCTTCTGTATGGCTGACCTCCTTCAGAAAACTCAGCAAATGCTGCCTCAAAGACCGTGCCTTCTCTTGCGTCGATTTTCGTGCCAAAGTTTGTTGCTGTATGACATGTACAGATCCGTACAATACGGCCTGCCCCATCAAATAAAACAGCAACACTCAAAACAGAAAATGCCTCCTTGGGATTTGCGCCCAAGCTCTCTTGGGAAATGTGCCAACTTACTGCTCACTTTCCACTTCAAACTCTCCTCAGAAATCTCTCTCATACTCTTCTTCTTTTGTCTTTTGCACACTACCCAATGCATTCTTTTGTAATTTCTGAAGATGACCTTTTACCTTCGAAGTGTCTTTTCACCTTCCCCAACCCTAAATCCAAAGGCCAAGATCTAATCTTGCCTTTACAAGATCAAGGGCCATGATTCATTCCCTCCAAAATAAATCACTTAAAATATTAAAGTACATTTCACTTTATTACATAAGTGCACTTTATGAAAAAAGTCACTTTAATATTAAAAAGTCACTTTAATAAAATAACCACTTTATTTCAACTTTATAAAAACCCATTACAGAGTTAAGTGCCTAGTAGTGTCAACATAAGGTAACATCTGCATACAAGACAAAACATGTGGAGTACCTCCTGAGCTAAAAAGCTAACATCTATTGGGATGTTCCTGTGTAGGCCGCTACGGTACTTGAGAGGCATTTGCTGGTTTGAGTCCTTGATACCTAGCATTGTTGGGGGATATGGCTAAAAACAGCCAATGTATAAAATTGGACAATTATTAACAATAATTAATGTTTAAGAAGAAACTAAATTCTCAAAAAGTGGCTGTTGCATCATTTTTTATTGCCTTTTCAGCTGCATCCATAGCCTGGCGATGCCTGATGCCAGAATGCAAATTTGTCGCAATGCTGCACATGCAGTATAGACAGTTTTCACAGTTGCCCCTCCTGCTTCCATACCCGAACCCACAGCCAGCATCAACCATGCTATACTGCCTGACAGTTTTCTGCCTTGATTGGATTCAAATTTCATAGAGGTATTCATATTATCTAAATTGACATTTAGTTGAAATTCTAAAAATTTCTTAGCAGCACATCTTTCTAAATTAAAATTCGTTTTTGATAGCTTACTTTATTTGTGTAGACAAGTTTCTGTTTATCCATTAAGAAACAAAGTAAAAGCTGCTTCATAGCAGAAATCTGATTCACAGTAACAACGTTTGCTATGGTATGAATAGTTGGCCCTAGTTGTTGGTCCATAACAGAATTGGGGTTCAAAACTGCAGTTTCTGTTATAGTTTGATTGATTTTATAGTTAATTTCTAGATGGAAATCACAGCTTAAGATCTTATCATGTTGCCTCTCTTCTACAAACTTGGTGCTCCATTTACTGTAAAGAGTGTCAGCATTAAGTTGGTTGCTTTGTGATATTTTGTCTTGTAGTCAATTTTTCTCTTAGTTGCTTATACATCTAGCTTATGCAAGAATTATTATTATTGTCTGACAATGTATTTATTTTGTTGTTTGGGCCATGAGTTAAGTCATGAGTGCATTATGAAGAAATCATTAGGAAGTTCTAGTTAATTGGGTGAACAGTTGTGTTCCACTACTGCCTTGTAGGTGGACCTACATGTGTGTAATGAGGTCTTCATCTTTAATGGAGTGGAGGCATTTTATTGTATGCTATAAATACCTCCATCTCTGTCGATCATATGCACATATCAGGGTAAATAGAGTGCATGTCAGAATAAAAGATTAATGATGATTTATGTGTTAGTGTGAATGATTTTGTGATTGTTCTTTCCTTCTCTTATTCGAGTCATTTGAACGCATATTATTTCTTAACCTTGGGGGATTCACTCTCCACASGCAGAGTATTGGAAGTTGAYAAGGCATGGAAAATAATTGTTAGAGTTCACATGTGCGGGAAGTGCATGTACAGATCAAAAAATTGATAAATATAATATGAAGTGAAACTGATGGGGACAAACCACACGTGGACAGCTGAGAGAGACCCAGGAAGATACAATTAGTCAGCCACTGCAAAATTGGTTTTGAAGCATGTTGCTCATTTTAAGACCATGTTTTGAGCATTTCTTTTGCTTTTGAGGAGCTTTTGGATGTTTTAAAGTTGAAAACACAGCTTCTAGTTTCTAAAACTCTACATAATGTACAGTAACTGGCAGTCCTTTTACATATGCTGTGAAATTGTTCTAGACAAGTTCAATCGAGGAATGCAATGTAATGGGCCAACTCTATTCATTGTTTCTAAAATTTATATACCTGCTTGATGGTTGTATTATTTTCTGAGTTGCTGCTCTACTTGGGACAGAGTAGCCACAAAACATGATCATGATTACAGCTATTCCTTGTGGATGTCATTTCTATTTCATGATTGTTTTATATTCTGTCTAATTTAATGGTAGCTGATTATTCTGAAGGTTTTGAGTGTGGCCATGTATCTTATAAACTGTTCACTTCAGGGTGTTCTAAGAGAAACCCAAGATCATGATCTGGGAGGTGCTATAGCACACTTCTTCAATTGTTTTCTTGGTCGTGATGCACCTGTTGGCTCAAAAATTGGAGGTGCATCGACAGGAGACAAGTCTCGGAAGAAAGGAAAAGGTGGGCAATCAAAAAAGGCAACAAACCAGTTATCTTCCGGAGCAGTGAGTTCTTAAACATTTCATTTATTTCATTGAAAATTAACTTTTAGCCTTTATTGTTACATATGTACAACAAAACACATAGCATCATAGAGCTTCTGTTTTATAGAGCATTATGATTGTGATACATGCATGATTTAACCACTTAAATCTTATTTAAGTTTAAAATCTTGTTCTTGGGAGGTCATTCACTGATATTTTGCAGGACATGGATGATGGCTAGTTATGTATAATTTAAACAAAACTCTATTGTGTTCAAAGGATATTTCTTGAAGAATATAAAATTCATTGATTGACCCTGATAAAGGAAATGACCTATATGATAGTGCTACACAATTCATATGGCATTTTTGATAGGGTTGTCTGCCTGTATTCACGATGAAGCTTTTCTTGAGTAGATGACTACTTATATGTTGGATATATGTTGGGTAATTTTGACTTGTGGTCCTAATGGCTCTTTTTTTTCATTTATGACTCACCTTTAGTAGGTTGTTATAACCAACATTGGTGGTTATTAGGTGGGCTTGCGGTGCAATGTTTTTATGATTGGGGTCTATATTAAAGACTTTGCGTCATTTGTAATATTTTCAAAGCTAATCTAAAGCTTTGATTTCTCCCACAGCAGCTCCTGCAGGGGCTAAGGAATTTCTAGCCCCCATACAGCAGCTGGTCACAAGAAGTGTGTCCATGGAAGGTCCGCAAGAGGCCATTTTGGCCCTACAGATCTTGAACATCTCCCCTTCAGATTTGAACTTAGCGGAACAGGATTGGGTTAAGAAATTTGAGCTGATGGAATCAATGCAATACAGATTACAGGCAGAAGTATATTCACTCACCAACCGTGTTTCAAACCTAGACTCAGCTGAGTTGGACCGGTTCGGTACCAAACCAGTCCCCTAACCATTTAGGAGGCCAGGTCGATATGGTTTAGGGTTGACTCAGTCAACTTGGCTGAGTCCAAGTTGGAGTCAACCTTTTTTGAAAACACTAGGATCACCTTGACTTGCACCATCAAAGAACCCCCATGGACTAGATTTGTCTATCTGCAATGTCTCTATTTGCCTTGGGAGTTTGACTTTAGGAATTCTCTTGATGTCATCATAAATATAGCTGATTTTGAAGAAAACTTCTAAGGGAACGGAAGATATCCCTTCAAAAAGAACATCATTTCTTATATGTAGTATAGTAGGTTAAGTAATCCTTACAGTGATATGTTCAATTCTTCGTGCTTGTCATGCATCTCTACCCCTTTGGGGTTTTCTTGTGATGCAACAATGCTGAAAGAATGAGATACTTATTCTTCAATCACTCAATATCCGTTAGTTTTCATGTTTTGATGCATGTCTGTATTGTCTATATAATATGCGCTTTAGGTAATGTCAGGGTGTCAACATGCTTCATGACAATTCACGTGTCTGGCCTTTTGTAGATCTAGGTCTGGATATATATTTATTATTTTCTGTGTTCCATTGTTTTCAATCAATAAAATGGAATATAGAGAATCAACTTCTGAAAACTTGCTAGCTACCATTAGAGTCAATTATAATTTTGTTTGGCATATTATCAATTCAGCAGTAGCATAAAGACGACAGGGGCTTTCAGGCATGTAATCATGGCAACTTAAGTTGAATTGTGGAAGTTATTTAAGAAATTAAAATAAGGATGCAGGTCCATTATTATTTTCCTTTCTTATTTTAAACATTCAAGGGGTTCTTGTGTCAAATGGAATTTGTTGAATTGTTCCTTCAATAGTGTCAATATTAATTTAAAATGTTGTTCTTGCTGTGTTGTTTGACATATACATGATCTCAAACAGGATAATGCTTCAAAACAACCAGGAGGTGCTTCTACTAAAGATACTAGGAATCCTTTGCCAGGTAAAAATGTTGGACAAAATCAAGCATCATATCTGTGTATAACCTCGGAGCTAGTCTGGATTGATATTCAGGAGTGTGTCAAATTCAAGTATCAGGCAAGTACTGTATTGATTGGACTACCCTACACTGTTTAGTTCAGGCGTGGCTTTCTTGGTGCTTTTTTTCTCAATTGAAAGCTATCTCTGTGATGTCTGTAGTTTGAATTACCCGAAGATGTGAAAATAAGAGTGAAGAAGATGTCAACTTTCCGCAATCTGTGCCAAAAGGTATTGTGGAGATCTTATCTTCTTTATTATGCTTGGTAAAAGGCTTTAGCTACTATATTGTCAATATTAATATATTTATTTTCATTTTGTCTACTTTTCGTATTGTTAATCTTGCAAAATAGTGACTGAGAGCAGTGATCAGAGATTCAGAAAGGACAGAGTCCTGTTGGGCAAATTGGACTAACAAGTAAAAGGGAAAAAACATCAAGGATGAGTGGGTAGTTTTTATCCTTGTCTAGAATTTCTACATTAAGATCAGTGCACATTAATGTCAATGTGAAAGTGTTGTCTAGTCTGTCTCTATATTAGTATACTTCAGACTGTGTTGAATTTGCATCACTTTGAGTTGTCATCTGTCTATGTCATGCTGTGTACAAAATCATGTTCTCAAAACTTAGCGCTACTTTTAGTTTTTTGTTCTCTTTAAGTTTAAAAAACCTCATAAAGCTGTGGTAAAGAGTGACATACCATATAAATTTATGCTATTATTTGACTTACCCAATTAGAAATGATGAAACTGTGGGGGAAAAACACTGATTAGTTATGGTTGGTAATTTATGAAGAGCTATGTTACCAGATCCTCGGGGTTGGGGGGCTGGATCTGCGGATCCCCAGATCGGATACAGATTTGGATCCAGATCTGCTGGGATGTGCCTAGGATCCGCTCCGTGGCACGGTATTCTGGTATGTGTGAATTTAAACGCCAGCGCTGATTCTACGTTAAGATCAGTGCACATTAATGTTAATGTGAAAGTGTTGTCTAGTCTGTCTCTATATTAGTATACTTCAGAGTGTGTTGAATTTGCATCACTTAGAGTTGTCATCGGTCTTTGTCATGCTGTGTACAAAATCATGTTCTCAAAATTTAGTGCTACTTTTAGTTTTTTGTTCTCTTTAAGTTCAAAAAACCTCATAAAGCTGTGGTAAAGAGTGAAGTACCATATAAATTTATTCTATTATTTGACTTAACCCGATTAGAAATGATAAAACTGTGGGGGGAAAAACACTGATAAGTTATGCTCGGTTATTTATGAAGAGCTATGTTACCAGATCCGTGGGGTCAGGGGGCTGGATCTGCGGATCCCTGGATTGGATACCGATTTGGATCCGGATCCGCTGGGATCCGCCTAGTATCCGCTCCGTGGCCCGGTATTCTGGTACATGTGAATTTAAACGCCAGCGCTGATTTTTAAATTCCTATTGTTTATGAACTGTTCACTGTTATTAAAATCCGGTGCCGATTATTAAACTCTATTGTTTATTAACTGTTAAATGTTATTAAACTTCGGCATGGTTTATGTATCCAATTCATGATTAAACTTGGCCCCCGATGGTTTCCGTATCTAATTCATGTTATAAAGGAATGATTTAAATAGTTTTGGCCTCATCCCCCTTAGTTTATGTTTTTAATTTTTTACAGTAGTCAATGTTGTATTTTATATTCAATGGTTGTGAATTGGAGAACCATACATAGGGGAAGTGCCAGCAGTGGGAAACAGAGCCAGCAGCGGTAGAACTGTATGTAGCGGAAGTGCCAGCAGTGGGAAACAAAGCCAGCAGTGGTAGAACCAAACCACCATTTGCATGTCGAGGCAAAATATATGGCAATTTATAGGTAAGCGAGGGTGTTCGAGACAGATCCGGTACATGCAAGAGTAGAAGTAGGCCCCCACCGAACCCAGCTCGTTATCTTGTTCCCGGTCAAGCTCCCGTACCTACATATTTTTTACTTCCATCCTTCCCATCGAATACCAGTACCGAGTCATTCACTATTTAATAATTATGATCGCTAAAAATGTTTATAATTTAATTTTTATAAAATAATTAATATTTAATACTTAAAAATAATAACTCTATCATAAGTTTATTAATCTAATGTGTTAATTATTTTAGATAAGTATTAAATACTCGAAATATATATAACTTATATAATTTATAATTTTTAAAACTTTTAAATAAATTTAATTTTTAAAAATTATAAAAAATATATTTATATTATTTTATGTCATTTCCCCGTCGTATCCGGATCCTGGCTTTTCAAAAAATTGGCGGATCTCTTTCCGGATCAGGATCCGAATCCTGCTAACTTAGATGAAGAGTTCTTATGGTTCCTTTTTGAAATGCCAATGCTTTCTTATCATGTAGAAGAAAGCACACATGCATCTGATACAGGTAACTCATGTATCTGATACAGGTAACAGATGTATCTGATATATTTGTCCAGCTTGAGTGGGCCTAATGGTTAAGAAGATGTGTTTCCTCTTAAGAGGTCACAAGTTCAAATCCAGAGGGGGGTAGGGTATGTATACCKCCGTAGACTTTACCAGTCAGATCGCTGGGCGGAGGGGGGTCCCTTGTCCCACAAGCAAGGGGGTCTCATACACCAATTTGGTGTGGCTTGGTCGTGACCTTAAAAATAGATTAATATTAATATTAATTAAGTAGATTTCTTTGATTATTGTGTCAAGTTTCCAGAAAATATTGATTGTATTTGAATTTTGAAATGAAATAATAATCAACAGAGAACAGGTTTAAGCACTTGTAGTATAGATGTGAGGTCATATAGTGAATTGGCAGGTTAGGATTCTAGAAATGCTGTGTCTCTGTGAGAAATACAATGTCTAATCTTGTAGAAGTCCCAATATTCGTGTTACAACTCACAATATCATGACATAAGTCTCCTTAATTTTTTTTCTTTTTTATATTATCATTAACTGTTCCTGAATGTTTGAGAGGGATTTGAAACTCATTGGACCTCATATGGAATTTTACATTCCATTCTGAGTTCAACAAGCTTAACAGGTTTTCAGGATTCCAGCTTTTCATGATGGGATTCTATAATGCTTCATTCTTCATAACCCTTGCTCGGAATGCAGTGAAGACGTGGAACAATGGTAGCCCTCCTTTCCATGAATAGATTCTGCTTCAAGGCCAAGCAAGTCGAAAAATGGCAACTAGCATGTGCATGAACTGAAAGTCAACTGCACTGAAGTGGAGTGATGTTCAAGTTAGGTACAACTGAACAACACCTCATGACTAGGGTGCACCTCTCTCTAGCTTAATAGATTGTGTGGGGCTCTAAATAGAAGGCCATGAAACCTCCTCCAACAATGTGCTCACCTACCTTGAATAGACTACTTGGTCAACAAGTCAACTTGCAGAAACTTTACTTGGAGTGCTAGTCAAGCTGAAAAGTTGCCCTGGAGTGCACAACAAGCAAACACAAAAATAGGGTGGTGCACTGTCCAAAAATAGGACACATGCTAGTTATTTGTGAAGCAAGTAACTTGCTCTTCATGCAATCTCTTGCTTGTTGGACCTCTTGCTTGTTGGACAAGCAATCTCTCAATTGGTCCAAGATTCTTGATTTTGGCCATCAAGAAAGTCACAAATTACTTGGTCAAAATCTCATCACGAAAAACAATATAATCTCGTGGCCACTGCTGCTTCTAGGTCATAAACCCTATTTTGACCTATTTTTCAAGATTTTCTCAATGTGATGAAATTGGACCCCCATAATGTTCACTGTAAAGGCATCCAAAAATATGACCAAATCTTGAACCCTAGTTTTGACCAAAATTTGAAATTTCTCAATTTCCAATCATTACTAAATTCAAACCATAGGCACAAGCATAAAGATTGGTTGGTCAACAAGTTAACTTTGACCAAATTTTAAGAATCTCCCATTGTCACCAAGTTTGAAACATAGGCACAACTCCATAAAGGATATTCAAATATGCGATCAGATTTCAAGAGATGTGAATTTTCAAGAAATTGAAAATTCCGAAGAAAATGGATCTTGAAAATCAAGAAAGAGAGTCTTACAAATCTGATCTTACCTTTTGGAGTCTTCGACCTCACATACTTGTTGTTAATGTTGCAAAATATATGCAAGCATGGGGAACCTGCTTCAATGTTGAATCTTGTCACGCTGTGCAGTAGTGTGAGCGTGATTTGGCCTCTAAAAATCCTTGCTTTGAAGAATACTTGCTACAAACCCTGTCCAATCCTTAACTCCGAGTAAGTAAAAAATTGCAACATGTGTTAAGTTTGATTACAACACTCACAAATAAACAATGCCAAATGATGAACTTTTAATGATAGGTTACCATGAACAGTTGCTATTGATATCCACTAATGTATCCACAAATCATTGGTGCCAAATCGATTAAAATAAATATTGAAGAAATTCATTTTGGGGTAGGCTAAGAAGAGTAGGTGGTTCTTTGCTTATATTACAAGGGGTACTCCATCTTGAGTTGGACCTTCTGTGCTTCAACTATGATCTGCATGGACATGATGACTCCCATTAGCGTGACATCATACCAAGAACCGAGTTGCCATGAGTTAATAACATTAAAAGAAGCATCATTGCTTCTCTTCCATATCCGATACAATACTTAAACCTTAATAAGCATTTGCGGTTAGTGAAACTTAATAGCCCAGAGACATTGGTTGCCTTACAAGGCAACCTTCCATGGGAGGGATACAGAGTGATATTATTGACACATAGACTTGACCTATGCCTAGGCAAAGTTGGCTAAATCAAAATGAAAATATGGTTAAGGTTTTCTTCTTGTCCATATTGTGGATAGTGCAAGTTGTCCTCACCTAGGTATAATAGTCTCTTATCCACGGGGAATCTTCCCATAATTGAACATCATGTGAAAATTGTTGTCTTGGGTTCTAGTACTTGATTCAAAACATCACGAAGGTGGAAATGTCAAGTCTTTCGTTGAGATTTCATCATAGTTTATTTTTTCAACCTTCAAGGAAAGGCTAGAAGCAATGTTACTTATAAGTTATACCACATAGCAGGTGTATGGGGGGTGAATGTTGCGGTCTTACCCCATTCCCTGTCTTTCCACTAAGAATGAGGCATTGGGAGCCCAAACTTGAACATGAGCTCATTGGGGATGAGACCTCAAATTAATTCAAGAATAAACTTATTCCCTATCCTTGTCGCAAACCCTTGGGGGTTGAACCAAGTGACCTGAATATAGTATCAATAAATATCCTCTTTGATGATCCCACTCATTTCTTGTTTATTAGGCAAGAGATGGCCATAGGCGTCCAAAGAGTACTTGAACAAAGGAAGGTGGTTAATCAATATGCCCTCTGTTTGAAAGAAGCAAGGGACCTTTGAGGACTAGCACTACACTCTCTTGGTGCGAGGGGACTATGCGACGGCCTTTGAAGATCAATAAGCGAAATATGGGCACTGGTCTCTGCTTGCCGCTGAATCGATAAATCTCTTGAGGCAATGCAATAACTTTACTAGTTTGAAGACAACCTTGATTTGCAAGGGGTGTGTTGCGATCTCTGCTTGGATGATGGGTTGTGGGACCATACTCTTGCAACTAATAATGCAATGGAGTAAGAGGGCCTAAACTCTTTCGATGCGAGCCCAAATCAACTTGAGTAGGCTTGGTGTTTGTTATCGCACAAGTTGTAGGTTGGGCAAAGCCCGACCCAAACCACAAAATGGCGACAACTAAGAGAACACCTACCCACTGTCACCTCAAATAGGTATTCCCGTCACTTTAGAGGTGAAGTGATCACCTCAAGGGGGGAATCCCGGGTGACCCTAGGGGAAAATGAGATGGAAAATGATACTTATGAATGGATGCCCCTATAGGTCAAGTTGCTAGATGGAAAGAGGGTTGGAAACGAGTCTTGGTAGTGGTTAATGGTTGTCAAGAAGTTCAAGCACCTGCGGTTGTGTTGAATTATATAGCTTTGGAAGCTATTTTCCCTATTGTAACTAACCATGTTAATAAAGTTTCGATATAGGGTTAACTTTATGTCAAGCATCAAACACACGACAAGTGTCAACCTTATGCCAAGACAACCATATGCCATGTGTCATCCTCATAGCATTCTAAGAGGGCTGCTTATGGTGGTTGTAGTGGTCAACTTAGGGAGGCTGCTTAAGAGGGTTTCTTAGGGCAATTGGAGTGGCCAACTTAGGGGGGCTGCTTAGGGTGGTGGTATGACAGTTGTTATACAACTGTCATACAATCATAAGACAACAGTTTAGGGAAGCCTCTAGAAGAGACAGAAGCACTTAGGTATGTGGGATGCCCCTCTTCTTAAGATGATTTTGGTTGCTCAATTACATTACCAACTCCTCTCAAAAGTCTTAATATTGCCAACTCAGGCCGATCAATAGAGGACAAGCAAAGTAGAGATCTGCCAGATGATCCACTATTGTTTCCTTCCAGCATCCTTGATCTATTTTTTCATCCAAGTTTCATTGTATTTGACACCTTACTGTTCAGTCGATTTGTGAAGAGTCTCTAGAGTATTCACCCTGCCATCTGCATGCATCTTGTCACCATTAAAGCTATGGTGTTCTTCTTCCATCACCCCAATTGGCCCAACTATCTTTTTAGATGAAAAAACAAATAGACACCTCCAGACCGAGACCTAGGGTAGTTGAATGACTAATGTATAATTAGGATGGATTTGAGATGACTGGTACTGTTGTCTGATACCCGATTCATGCTCTACATCTCCTGGAATGGCCTCATAATCTGGGTGTTCAATGATGGGCTTCGTGTTAGTAGGCAACTCCACAATAAGCTATCAAACAGATTCTAGAAAGCTCTGCAATCTCTCCAAAAATCAGCAATCAATGTTGTACAGAGTCTACAGACATCTCATACTAGAGATCAATATCCTTGTAAAGGCCTACAAAAGCAACACCAAACTCATGCTATAATTTCACTTCCAGATTCTTCTGCATCATCGTTCTTTTTCCCGTTTTCTGCAACTTCATTTGTCTCTGGATATTCATCGTTTACAATTCCCTCTTTGGCATTCTTTTGGAATAATGGTTTTACAATCTTTCAACCAGAGAAGAAAATGTATGGAGGATTGACAATGTGCATGTCTTCTCTGGGTAATTCAGATTATCAACAATAGCTATGATGCGGCTTTAGGTAGAGAGTTTCATGCCCGTTATATCAAAAACCTACAAGCACGAACCAATACATCTCCCATGTGTCTTTGTGGCAGTTGGAAAAAGTACTTGGTCTCAATACCCCCTCCAAAAAATGTGGATGAATGATCTGAATGCAGAATTCTCAATATGGGACTACACGTACTAATCAACAGTTGTTTTGTCAAGTGTGCTAAGCTCCAAACCAAGATCAAAGACAGGGAAGCCTGCCAGGATATTATCAATATCATTTTGAACTCTCCAGATAAAACTAATGCTTGGATACTTTTAGTGATAGATAGATAAGCTAAGATAAAATAATTTTAGTGTCTGACTAACGACCACAAAAGTAGGTAAAAGGGACTGTTGAGTACAATGATGTCAATACAATGCAGTAGTACCAAAAGGTCTCCTATAAAAGGCGAGCTGCATAAAGTAAAGTGCAATAAGGTAGATTAGTAGAAAGTGAGATCTACCTCAAGGCATGAAGAACCCTCGGCTCCGAGCTCAGATACCTGCGCTGATGATGGGGTGGCTAGTAGGAGAAGAAGATCTAAGGACAAGAGGAACCCGAAGGAAGGAAGTAGATCTGTTATGGAATGGATTCATCTCTCTTACCATCCGAGGATGAATGAAGAAAAACAAATATAGTCGGTTGTCTTGAGGGGGATCTGGATTGTCCACTGTACTGCTGATTGGTAGAGGTCATGCATCGACGAGGTCTGGGGGACCTCATTTGTCTCCTGGGAGGGGATCTGGTCTAGCCATGTCGCTGAAATCTCATGTGACAAGGGAAGGTTCCATCGGTCCGCACTGATCTGGAGTCTTGGTTGCACTAATGTTGGTCTATTTGTCAGTGCCCCTTCCCAAAGGTAGCATCGGGAAGGAGGTGATCCTCTAAATAGCGTCCAGTCTCGTAAGAGGCTTAAGACTATAGGCTCGGAGCCTGAGGGCCTCCTGCATGTGTAAGGATAAACATTGCTGATCTGAATACCTGAAGAAGATCGTGAGGGTTTGATTCCCCCTAAATAAGCAATAAAACCGCTCCATGATCTCATAGTAAATGGGGCACCGGAAGATGAAGTGCTCCCTAGTCTTGACCTACTGTAGTTGGCATAGTTGACAAATCCTGTCTGGTTAGTCGATCTGGTGGTCTGTCTCTATCCATAGTCTATGAGAGCCCACTCTGAAATGGCATAGAGGAATGCGAAGAGCATGCATCCAATGTCATAATGTATATTGTGGTCAAACGATGAACCCATCCTTAAGCTCCAAGAAATGCTCAGCATAAAAGGCCATCTTTGGGCATAACCCACCAGGGGTGATAACCCAAGTGATTTGGATAAATTTCCTATAAATGTCATCTCTGATGATCTTATGCAACACCAAAATGGCCTATAAATTGTCTGATCGGTAGGAGATGGCCTGGTGCATCCAAGGAATACCAAAATGGAGGGATGCGATCAATTTGAATTCCCATAGACCCTAAAAGATTTGAAACCCCTGCAAACCAACCTCGAGCTCGACCCAAAGGGATAGAGAGGGAAACGGTCTCAAAAGAGTAGTAAGCCAAGTACATGTATCGGTCTTTCCCATTTGTTGAGTTGGCTACGCCCCGGATGTGATGTAGAAAAGAGACCGATATGAACACTGTCTCAAGTCGAATGGGTCGAGGTCCAGACTTTGCTAAGATGATCTGATGAGGAATAGTCTTCTTGCATCTAATGATGCGTTGGAGGAGAAGGGTTTGGACTCTCTCAGCTGAGGCCCAATCAGGCTCTAGTAAATAAGGCCCCTTGATCTCCGAGCCATAAAGAATAGTGGGTCGAATAAGGGAATCCATGAGAGACATCTTGGATGAGATGTCCTGAAAATGGTGGCGGAAACATTGTCTCTCGAGAAGGGCTAAAGACCTATAACCCTTGGCAATTTGAGGCTAGAGGGTCGGTCACATACTGGAACGAGGTCCTAAAAACCATACTCCCAAGTATGTGTAGGCGTTGGTGATCACGATCTCCTCCCCTTTGAAGAAAAAATGAAGGTCTATGGACTTCTTTGACTCGTTGAAGATCTAAACCTTGGTTTTACCCAGGTTGAGTGTCAACTGCGAAAGGTCGTAGAAGAGAGCTAGGGCATCCAACTGTCTCTATAATCCCGTTGGAGACGAGGCTTGGAGGACCACATCATCGGGGAAAAGCAAGATGGATATCATAACTTGGTGGAGGAGATACCTGTCACTTCCCTAGAAATGCTCGTGGAAAAAGGCCTCTAGCTCATCAATATGAATCCCAAACAATGTGGGGGATAGGGGGCAACCCTGTTTAACTCCGATGGTACTCTTGATGACATTTGGCATCCCGTGAATTGTGCGGAAGCGACCAAGAACCGACTCATAGAGGCACATGATGGCAGTCGGTAGGGTATGTGAGATGCCAATGTCTCTAAGGCTCTAGAACAAGGCTTCTCTTGGGACGCAGTCGAAAACCTTTCGAAAATATGCAAAGCAGTAGTAGACTTTCGAAGATCGATGTCGCGCCTCCTCAATGATGGCTCGGGGGGTAAAGATGTGATCAATGGTCTGATGAGCAGGTCAGAATCCTTTCTGTCTCTTAGCTCTACGGAGTGTACTCTCAAGCTCACTAGAGAGCTTCCTATGGAGAGTCGTAACATATAGCTTCAAGAATGTATGGGCCACCATGATTGTCCTTTAATTGTTGGGATCTGAGCTGAGGCCCAATTTGTGTATTGGGTGAGTGGTGTGATGCTGAAGGAAAACTTGTACGAACCACATGGTTGAAGAGATAAGCCAAGTGAGAAACCAAAGCACGAAGACCGTGCTTAAAGAACTCTACCAGAGTATTATCTCTCTTACAGCCTTTTAGAGCATGAAAACTATTAACCAACAATGATGTAGCAGACTTCAATATCATAGCAACAGAAGGGACAAGCACTTACCTCTTTTATCAACTTTCTTTATCAAATGATTGTGAATCCGCTGAATACCATTTGAAGGTTTAGTGATGATATTATCAGCTTTAACCTTTGGCCCTCTTCTGCCACGAATAATTAATGTTGAAGGTTGACACACATGCAATAACCAATGCCTCTATATTGCAGCAAAAACATAGTGAAAAATGCTAACCCCTGTTGTTTTCTTTTCAAAACAACCTTTCTTAACCTTCTGCATGTGT
The DNA here is from genome assembly GCA_010110895.2 of Picea sitchensis. Lineage (NCBI taxonomy): Eukaryota > Viridiplantae > Streptophyta > Pinopsida > Pinales > Pinaceae > Picea > Picea sitchensis. The sequence goes on from SNQJ01S0014120.1 coordinate 29,356, forward strand.
CTCTACGAATCTTCTCGGCTATCATAAACTTATTGGCAATATGCTGATGTAATATGCCACCTTCACAACCACTGTTGCAAAGGATTTCTCAAAATGTATGGGGTAACAAGACTAAGCCGGTGGGAAACCTGTACAAACAACATGGTTAAACATATCAGCAATGTAATGCACTAGTGGGTTTATACCATGTTTGCAAAATGCCTCCTAGAAGACATCCTCATCAACAACCCTGCCTGTGTTCATCTCATAGATTGCTTCCCTTATATGTGTATTGTAGAACATGTGGCAAGAGGATGGGGGGGATGTGACCAGGGTGGTGAGTGACAAGGCACATCATAAAGCATAGTAGTTTAAATGAACATGGACCAAGGGTTAAGATCAATGGATAAGATGGAGTGACAGGGGACAACAATCCACTAGAAAGATATGGGGCATTGGCGAAGAAAAGTGCACAATCGACATCTCCTCTTTGCTATGAAGAGATGTTTCTTGCGGTAGAGGAAGTATGGATAGTATTTTCGTACCGGATTGTAGGAGGTAGGATTATGGAAGATGATGTATTAGAGGTGTTTACAAAAGGATTTGCAGTTGTCATCATACCACCTGGGGCGTTTCCCAAGCGAGAGGCCTTACTTGATTTGATGAAAGAGCAGGTGGTGTTTCCCAAGCCAGAGGCTTTGCTTGATTTGATGAAAGAGAAGGGGGTGTTTACCAAGTGAGAGCCTTTGCTTGATTTGATGACATTGAAGGACCTTGCATGGTTCTTTCTCATTAAAGGCTTGAATCTCCCATTTAGCGCACAAGGCTTAAGCTCTTTTTTATGATTTAGTATGCCATTTTTTGTCCCTTTTTACCCTTTTTCTATATGGATTTTGATTTGTATTGCAACCTATCCTAATAATAGTCTTGCCACAATCCACGCACACATTCTCCAAACTTTTTGCCACAATCTTTTGCATCTATGGCTTTTAGATGAGCTGGAGAGTTGCCACCTTAGTGCAAGAGGGTAGATGGGTTTATGCCTAGAGTACGAGATGATTAATAACAACTTCACACTAAGAGCCATTATCAAGGAGGCCTGTTGTCGCTCTTTGAAAGTCTTCTATTGCTTCGTGGACTTTCAAAAAACGTTCAACACAATATAGAGAGGGGCTTTATTTTAGAGGCTCCATGATATTGGCATCTTAGAGACCGTCGTAGCTGCCATTATGTGATCGTACTAGTTGGTCCTAGGTTGTCTGTGCACATAGCATGGCCTCTCTGACTTAATCCAGAGTACACTATTGGGGGCTCAAGTAGGGGTGCCCCCTCTCATCGACCCTAGTTGCGATCTAAATTGACGAGCTAGAGTCATTTCTCAGTGAGCACATTTAGGTGGGTGATGGTTTCCTTCTTCATTAAGTGTTGATTTCCTTTCTCCTCTTTGTTGATGAGTTGATTCTCCTGGCCTCCACAGTTGGGGGGTTACAAAGATAGATTGATGCCCTAGCTAATTTTTGTGAGCTTCAACAATTGACTGTCAACGTAGGTAAACCTTCAACCAAGGTTACGATCTTCAATGCATTGAAGAGCTTTCTCGCCCCCCTACATTTTCTTCTTCCAAGAAGTGGAGATCGATCTCACCATAACATACACCTACTTGGGGGTGTAGTTTGCGGGGCCTTGTTTTGACATGTGACTGTCTCTCCAACCCTGCCTCAACAAAGGGTATGACTTCCTCACCCTCCTCGAGCGATAGTGTTTCCAAACCTAGTTTCAAGACATCTTTTCCAAGCTTCATCTCCTGGAGTTGATTATTAGACCTATGGTTCTATCTGGTTCAAAGATCTAGGGATTGAGTTTGCTACAAATCGACTGATCTTGGACCGAGAGAGTCCAAACCTTGCTTCTAAGGTGCATCATCTGATGTAAATGTAGGTCCCCTAACCCATTGTTCAGACCGAGTTTGGCATCCAGCTTTTCACCTCAAGGTCATCTTTTGTCTGGTTTCCTTTCTACATAGAGTTTGGGCCTTTGGAGGCTCTACTTCTAGAACAATGAGATACCCCTACTTAGAACTCTATTCCTCTGAGGCCCTAGCCTCAACTTGCTTCATAGTCTGTACACGAGATTGGTACTCAAAGGATTCTCCTTTTTTCGAATTGATGACCATCTCCCTAGAGCACTTGCCAACCTTCAAATTCTCTTGAGGTGTGTCGAGATACTTCCTGTCGACCAAACAAGAACTAAATCATGCCATCAAAGAGGACATTTATAGATTATACATCCAGGTTACTTGGTTTGCATCCCTAGAGAGCCTTGGATCGAGGATGGCTTTCTGTCGGGAGTACTTTCTAGAGTTGAGGGAGAGCTTCATTGTCTATCTGTCATAGACATATAGACACATGATGCACTCGCTCAAGATCCCCTTGGGTCAGTTTCGTGTAGGGTCTCAAAGACTTCAGATTGAGATTGATCACCATATCCCATGCTTAGATAAGATCTACCAGATGTGTCACTTACAGGAGTAAGAGACAACGATTCATCTTATTTTGAGGTGAGAGATCATAGGACAATTTTACTGCCTATATAGGGACTCAAGGAGCTTCCTTTCCACTTTCTTAACGTATCATGATCAAAGATGCCTACCTTTCTTCATTAGAGAGATACTTAGCCATGGATCTTTGTTCCTTTAGGCCTCGCCTTGGCTTGTGACTATCAAGAGGACCACCTCATACATTTAGGTTTTCCTGTCTTATCGGAGCAACAAGAGACCACCAACACATCGTCAGATTACTTTAGACCATAGAGTTGTATGACCTTGGGATCCTCTCGACCGCCCCCTCTTGGGTGGTTGACTAGGCCACAGACACTGAGACACTGCTGGACCAAGCCACAAACGATGCTTCATCAGAGTGATAGACAAACTAGTTAAGACAGGTTCAAAGTAGGGTACCCCCCGCTAGCCATGTTGGCCCCGCAGACCTAGTCAAACAACCAGAGTTCTATCCAGAGCTTCTTTCCTTATATCTTGGATGGTAGGAGAGCAAGGCTTCCTCAGTCCTATTCCCCTGCCAAATCCCTTCATGACACTAGAGTACTCCAACAGTGAGCCGATACCTTGATCGTCCCCTTTGCCCTTAGTCATCAAGATTAGGAGTGTAATGTCCCCACTTTGGGACATTCGGGTATTACATAGTGTTATGATGACCAGGGTAGCCAGTTGGAGATTATAGCAAGTACATGAGCTATTGAGGGATATTCTGGGGTTCGGCTTGCATCACTCATCCTATTTCATCATTATGATCCATTCCGCACAGATTGGCTTTGGTTCCGTTGCATTCCGACGGTTTCCATGGTTTTGAGTATTTTGAGCTATAGGTTAATTAAATTCACTGAAGAGGTCATTTTGGGCACAATACTTGGAGGAACCTCTTAGTGTAATAGCTCATTGGAATTAGGAGGAACAACACTATAGGATAGGATGATGAGAAATGACATTCAATGGCCAGGGAAGCCACAAGGAGAGATAAGGTGTTTTTCAGAGGTAAAAAGGTTAATTAATAAAATGAAAGTCACTTTGGAGGGACAAGGTGAGCAAGAAGTATAAAGGAGAGGCACGGGCCTCTATTCTCTCATTCACGTACGATTATCTTTTGATACCTGGCTTCTAGCTAGTGAGACCATATCTTGGGGGTTTTGAGGGTTTTGACTTAACAAACCCTAGAGGACGATTCAGTGGTGAAACATTCAACCTAGCTTGTCCCAAGCTTGGTCTCGGGGATGCAATACTCCCCCACACCATTCTAGTTCAGATCTACTCAGTTGCAGGAGGGTTCTACACCAGCCACAGGCACAGGAAGAGAGAGGGTGAACCATTGGCGGTTTCCAGCAAGGGGGGAAGAGAGAGGGCGAACCATTGGCGGTTTCCAGCAAGGGGGACACACCATTCATTGTGGGAAGTTCGTTCCAAGAGATTGGAAGGGCTTTTGCAGATTCTAACACCTGCGTTTTCATTGCAGGGTCTTGGCCATTAGATCTAATGCATTCCAGAGGAGTTTTATGTGCCATTTGATTTATTGGATGCATTGGACGAATTGGAGAGGAGGAGGGCATTTTTGAGATTCAGATCTATTCCGTGTGGAGGGGTTATACTTCAGATCGGACCCTGAGACTTCACCTAGTGACTTGCAGTGTCCCGATCTATCTTTCTGGAGAGTTGCAGAGCATTTGGAGGCCTCCTTCATCAGGGCTGAAATTGTAGGGTTTGACAGTATTCAATCTTCAGGAGAGCGCAACCCCACTTGGGGATTCAACATTTGGAGGAGCACCCCTTGGTATTTCGGTCTGAGATTTTAGGAGGGGATTCTACTCACCTCGATCTACAGTTTGGCATATACAACGGAGGGTTTGATGGCCTTTGACACTAGGGCCAAATTTGTTGAGGGTATTCAGCGTCCAATAGGGCGTGACCTATCCAATTTGGTGGTTTAACACTTCATACGGCCCAAATCTTCTCTTCTATTGGTCTTCATGGTATATTCAGCCTTTGGAGGCTTGTAGTCTCTTCTTGGAGCATTTTGTAGCAGCTCTTAGTGTGTTTATTGGATCCATCTGTTGGTCATTTCATATTGGCCTCACTCTTGTATCAGGTTCTTGCTCATTATATTAATAAAGGTTAGATCTTTGCTATTGGTTCCATATTTGGTGTATCTTGTGTTTACATTGATTATATCTTTAGATCTATGTGTGATAATTGAATCTAAACCCTAAGGCCGAATTTAAGAGGTCAACCTGCAGGTAAACACTCAAACATAAGTAAATCAACAAAGTGTTTGACGAAAGGCCACAACCAGAAAAAGTTTAAAAATCATGTAAAAACGTGATGTTCCTGGCATCTTGGCTTGGGAACATTACAGTGGTATCAGAGCTTAGATTCCTGCGAGCCTGAGGGATCTTCCATACGACAAGATGGAGTCTAGAGATTTTGCTAAAGAGGTTGTACGTTATGAACGAGAATACTACGCCCATAGTGAGAGATTTAGGGATGATATAACTTTCCAATGGTGGGTAACCATAAACAATCCTTGGTGAAGCCAAGATGAGGTTACACATTAGGTCAACATAACAGAGGAAAAGAGAGCTATGGTAGCTAGATGGAAGGAAGAACAGAGTAACCCCACACCCGTTAGGAGCAGGCAACGTTGCTACAGTTGCAAAGTGCCTTGGGAACTAGATCATAGAAGTAGGGATAGAGGTAAGAAACACATTATTGAGGTACACTATGACAGTGATGATGAGGTGTGTGAGGATACAGAGCGAGAGATAGATGCTTATTTGGAGCAGTCCGATGATGTCAGTGACTCTTGCACAGAGGCTAGTGATTCTTGCACGCTTGAGGAGGATAGTGACCCTTGCACATTGGAGGAGCAGTGGGATGGACAAGATGATAGCACCTATGCTTCAACAGTCATATCACATACTGTTGATGACCTTACACCTCGGCAGAGTGGTGACACTAGTGAGGAATCACACATGTTAGCACCTACAGATGACGAGCTTCCTATGATGATCGTGACACATTTGTCATCCTTTCAGACACCCATGATAGCCACGTCACATGAGGATATCAGTGGCATGCCAGATATGATGGAGGAGCCTTGTGTGAGGGATGCACACCATGGACATGTGGACCCACAGACCCAGGAGGAGAGACACGACTTGGAGACAGTGGACCTTATGCATACCTACCAACATGTGGAGATTGAGTCACCTCTTTTGGAGATTCCATTAGTCGAGTAGGTGAGAGAGACTCATAGTTAGATGGGACACTTACTTCCGGGACCATCTTGCAGTGATGAGGGTGTACCCCTTATTGGTCAGGATGACCATAGCACGTGTCTGGACACATCTATATGGGACCCAACCGCAAATGATAGTAGCAGGGTGAGTGCACAAGAGGATACAACTGCTCATACCGATTACAGTGTGATTTAGAGGGAGCTAACAGTCGATGATGATATACAATCACATATAGGAGGCCCCAGTAGCACAGTAGACAGTGGGCAGTTCAACACTTTATCTTCTGCAGAGAGTGTTGTTGGGGATTCCAGTGTTGGCACTAGTAGTGAGGGATATGAGGTGGCACCTCAACATGAATTTGATCAGGAGTCACACTACTTCACAAGACAGTTGAGAGTCAGTGAGGATATGATCATGGCAGCCACCGGGCGCAGTGATGACATGCATGCATTGATGGCAGATTACTGTTGGAGGGCATTAGTAGCACATGGTAGTTTAGGTGGGGGATTTGCCATGGGTGACTTTCATACTCTCAGGGAGAGAGTATCTGTGATGAGGACCGACTACCAATAGTTGTTGACTGACATGGACTTCCTATTGAGGATTGGTGAGATGTGTCATGAGGCTCCGAGGGAGCAGGAGTTGGAGTTGGACAGACTTACTCAGGAGTTGGAGAGCACTCGAGGATTTTTGAGAGGCACATAGACAACCCTTTAAGAATCAAAGTCCAGATCAGAGGAGCTTCCTGAGGAGATTCGTCAGAGATCCACTTCATCTATCTTAGGGATACTCAGATATGTCAGTTAGTCACATTGCCAGAGGGTGTTGGAGGTCTAGCAGAGGAGCACCAGTTGATGGAGGAGCAAGAGGAGTAGCCAAGATCACTGATGAGTATGGGGAGCTATGATCGGGAGGCGCAGGAGCTACCCTCTATGAGGATCTTTGAGACAGTCAAGCGCTCACATATGCATAGGGACTCTAGAGCCAGGGACAGTTTTGAGGACACCTCCATTTGTGTTCCGAGAGCGGTTAACCCTTATGTAGAGGTTGATCCAGTAGTACACCCAGGATCTATGATGCAACATGAGTATACGAGAGACGACATGAGTATGCCGGAGCATACAGTGGTGAGTGATAGCTCACAGAGACATGCCGAGATGTATGGTGGGATTCAGAGGGGTGTATTGCCTTGCATGGGGGAGACACACTTAGGGGAGCATGCAGATTTCACTCCGTTGCAGCATCACCTAGTTATGAGAGATCACCTTCACCGTATCGACGACTGAATGGGAGATGAAAGATGGAGGTTGGTTGACCAACAGTTGGAGGAGTTACTTCTGGTTGTATTGGATGGTTGGGATTCGATGTTTACTACAGGTGAGTATTTATCATGGACACCGATGGACGAGCTTTTGGTTGAATCCTTGGGATTGACCAAAGCATGTGATGTTTTACAGTCCTACGGTCAGCTATAGATGTTTTTGTTAACCCTTCCTGACACTTTTATTGTAAACAACAACACAAGGAGAGATAGACAATGGCTGAGGACATGGGGAATGGCTAGGCCGAGACCACCTGACATGAGTGCTTTTATTACATACAACATGATAGAGGTGGATCGTCATAGGCAACCAGTTGAGGCTTGGTGCATGATGATGAGCATCACAGGCCAGGGGATAGTAGACATCTCAGGGGACGACACAGCTACAGATTTTCAGGAGGATGAGCATGGAGGGCTTCCGACGATGATCAGTATGACACATGAGCAGTTAGCAGGGATTGGAAGTGATAAACTTCCAAGTCTGCCATGGGATCCGAGAGTTCGTCTTGTTAGCAGATTGTTTCACTTTATGATGACCTAGGTTGCGCCAGAGAGCCACATACTCCACCTTGGGTTGGTTTGGAGTGGGCTTGCAGGGACTTGTCCTATAGGGCGAGGCAGTTTCTCTCTCCTGATCATCATGATCGGGCATGGAGATGGTTGGGCAGGTACTACTTCGACAGAGAGATTTTTACAGATGCAGTTTTTGGACAGCAGGTCCAATTGCCACAGGTATTTCAGCTTGAGGATCCAGGAGTGGAGGATCCAATATATATACAGGGAGCAGTCAGGCATGGTCAGCGTAGGGCAGTGCCAACATGGTGATCTTCGACAGAGACTAACATGGGACCCAGGGATTGTAGGGTTGAGCATTTCATTGATTGACAGGGGCGAGTGGACCTTTGCAGGGGAAAGTTGTT
>SNQJ01S0014120.1:44285-67379 GCA_010110895.2 Picea sitchensis
GCATATGCCTTCCTGATCAACCTTGAGTTCTGGTAAACCTGTGACAACTTTGCATATGTATGGTAGCGCCTTGTAGTTGATGTGGGCCAATCTTCTATGCCAAAGTTCGCATTAGTTTTCAATGGAATGGGTCATGGCAGTTTCTAGGTGACCCTTCAGCTTGTATAAGCCATTTTCTTCACTTTCGATGAGGATTGCTTCATTTAAGGTTTCTCCCTTAGCCCACATAAGAACTTCTCCATCTATGAAGGCAACTCTATAGCCTTTCTTGTGTAAAGCTGATATGGAGAGTAAGTTCTTCTTTAAGCCCGGTACATAGAGTACTTCCTTCATTGTTATTGAGTTTTCTGAATCTAGCTTGTAGTTTGATTCTCCTACTCCCTTGATGGGATATTGATAACAAGGTGTGTTGACTACTCTTGGTTGTATTGTGATTGACATACACATTGAAGACAACTTACTCATGGATTGCTATGCTTACTCATGGTGGTGCTTATGTGGTGCACTTTCTTAGGAGGTTGGAGACCTAGGTGGCTTGGTGGTATTTTTCATGAGGGTTGGTTTCCTGCTTGGTAGGATGAGTCACCTTGGAGGAGGAGAGTTGCACATCTTGTAGGAGGGTGTTGAGCCCTAGGTGGCACAGGGACACTTAGTTTGCTTAACAAATGAAAAGTCATGTCTTAACAAAAGGACACACCTCTTAGTGAAAAGGCACCCTCGCTTAGGTATTTATATGGGGCCTATTGACCACCTATTTCAACTAGGGGGTCAACTCCATGTGCCATGCAGATGTGTCCTTGATGGTGCAACCAAGTTGAAGACTTTCTGGTTCTACAAGGCAATTTTTGCCCACAACACTTCTTCTTCAGCACCCAACAAACATTTTGGCCAAAGCAGTAAGAGTCTAGGGGTAGACACATAGTTTAGGCTTGTGCCACAACACCTTAAGCCCCCTAATTGAAGAGAGACCTTAAAATTAATCTAAAATCTATCTACTACACTTCACAACATTTGCACTTTACTTTTCAACAGTTTTTATTTGTGCAAACCTTGTTGTTCAAGGTCTTTTCTCATGCTTATTGTTTAATTCATTAGTACTTTTCATTTCCAAGCATTTAATTTCAAGTTTGGCACTTTACTTTGAAGTTCATTATTGTTTAAAGTTGTTTATCTGTTCAAGGGAAAATTACTCTCAAGTTGTGCACCATCCCTTTGGGGCATTTGCTAGTAGTTCCCCCCTTGCATCAAAAGTTGCGCACTTGCTCTCTTTGGGCTCTTTTATCTACTTGAGTTGCACACTTATCTTTTCTAAGCTTTTCCAGGGTGCATGTTTCATGGTTAGTTAGTTGTCTCTTGTTCATTGGAAATAGTTGATTACTTGTTGTATATCTCTCTAACTCCTTTTGTTCTTGTCTATATTGTAACTTACATTTCCATTTGTATATTTTTCATAGCTTCATTTCATTTGTAACTTATTGTAGTGTTTCTCTTTTGTAATTAAATCACTTAAGTCTTTGTAATTCTTTTGTAGAAACTTAGTTGACCCCTTGCCCAATCTTTAGGCACTAGTATTAGTTGCCCTTTAGGGGAAAGGTTTTGTCTGTCATTGAAATTGTGCATTTGCATTGTTGCTTGCCATATAGTTTAGATTTCCCGCTAACTTAACAAAACTAAAATCAACTCCTAGAATTCACTAAACAACTCACATAGTAAATAGGGTCTACCCCCCTTGGCTTCCCTAGGAGTAAGCCTAGATGGAAGAAGTCCAAATCGAGGTGACTAGTGGGTTTGGACTTAGGCATTGTGCCTCCAAGGACACACCAAGTGGATTGAGACTTTTCCACGTTTGTAGGTGTGTACAAGGACGACAACAAGGCCCTCATTTTTAATCATATCATATTCAATCTCTCATATTTTATATATAATATTTTATCCTAAATGGATTTCTTTATTTTATTCCAAATATTTTGGGTATTCCATGTATGAACCTACTTGGTTCGTCACAAGGGGTAACTCAACGTCGTGGCTATGAATGAGAGTTAGAAGCTCAAGAACTAAGAAGTCGCGATTGTTTCACTATCACCAAACGTTTTGTTGCACAATAACCTTGGATGTTGTCTTCAAGTAGGTGTGCAGTGAGTGTTTCATAGAGTTGTTCATTGTATTCAAGGTTTGAAATTTCATAAAGTGCAGAGAAAAGGTGCAATTGGTCTCTAGATTTCCGTATCAGTATAGTTTGAAACCACCATTGGGATTGGAGTCCACGTCAAAGGGTTGAATTGTTCCTAGGAAGCACATATCAAATAGCACAAGAAGCATATCATGATGTGAAGTATTCCTATGGAAAGTTTATTGGTTGAATAACAAAGTATTCTAGACAAAAAGTTAGGACATGATGTGTTTCCAAAGTCAACTATGGTAGTTTCTTCGATTACTTCAAGGTTGATGCATTTCAGGGGGGTGACTTGTAATATACCTAATTTAGTATATTACCATATTAAATATTAATTGATATTATTGTATATTAGTTAAGATGCTAGGGTCACTACCCTTCATTGTGGTTGCTCCTCTTTGAGGCTATATAAACCCAAACCATTCATTCGATGTAATAATCTTTCCCTCTCATATATATATATATATGGTGGCAAAATTTGTTTGCAACTTTCCCAGTTGTATCATGTAAAAGCCAACAAGTCAAGCGTTTAAGCAAGTCAATATCATTGCTTGTCCCAATCTCATCAAAGTCATTTTAATTGACTTCCGCAAAGGTTTATTGACAACCAACAAGGGCAACGACTACCTCATGGTAGTATGGTAGTAGTGAATCTCTTCAATAAAATGGAATCTTGATACCATGCAAGAATACAATTACAACATAGGTTGTTCAATTTTTTTCTTTGACAAAGTTTGGATGCATTTTGATTTACCATCACCGTTCATCTCCAATCATGACAAAGAATTCTTAAGCTATATCCAACAAGCCTTGTTGGAATTGATGGACACTAAATTAAAGAAGACTACTCGCTTCCATCCATAAACAAATGGACAAACTTAGGTATTAAATCACACCATTGTTTGATTGTTGTGAATACTTAAACATTGACATCCAAAGACTTGGTTGGCAACATCTTGTATGTGCATAATGATTATAATCATGTAGGGGACAACACGACAGTTCACCATTTGAGGTGAGCCGTGGATTTTTCCCCTAGGATCCATTAGCTAATTTTCTTCTTATTGTTGAGGCGACAACGATGAGGGAGTTGCTGTTCATGGAAAACCACTCAGGTTCATTAATCACATTTGGAAAATCAACGATCAAGTTCATGAAACTTTGCAGAAGAGATAGTAGAAGCAAAAGACTAGAAATATTTAGCACCATGTAGATCATCAATTCCACACAAGGGGCGAGGTTTTGGTGTATCTTAAGAGAGAGCCCTTTGAGGATAAAGACAAAAATCTCAAATGGATAAGCTATGGACCATACACAATCATCAAACAGAATGGAGAGCTCAGAGAACACATTTAAGTTGGTTTTTCCATCATAAATGTGTGTCTCAGATGAAGGGTAGTATGTTTCAGCACTTCTTGAAGTGCTCGTCGGGGAAGTTGGCCTAGAGTTAGAAGAAGGCATTGTACTTGTAGTGAATCTAAAATACAAAAATAATAATAATAATAAATTGAAGGACATGTCTGTCATGACTAATTAATGCATACAAGTATACCATCTCAAGGCTCGTTGTATAAAATAATCTCATTCATTCATTTATCAATTATATGTATTATTCATCCTTTATGCATTTCAACTGTCCTTTTTTATGTTTGCTATTCTGTAAATCAACTATTGTTCATTACATCGGTATCAAAGCCCCTTCTCGGGCACCTCTGCTGATTCTGGCTTTTGGCCACACATTTTATCAGAGTTTCTCTTATTCCAGGTTTTTGACTACAACCATCCCTCGTCCAATTAAAGTTCAGAATTATATGGAAGAAAAAATAATTCCACTACAAATTCAAAGAAAACCAGAAAATTACAAGAGTACAATGCAGTTGCTAAGATAAATAAATAAGATTACATTGCTGGAAATTAAATTGAAGGGATATCTACACTAGTTAAATTCAGGAGAAGTGCCAAAAAGATCTTTTGATCTATGACAGTTCTACATTAATACAAAAACATTTTCCTATCAATCACTGCTGGAAGCGACAAAATGCAGTAGAAGCAGACCTATCGGTGAACAGAATAAATTAAGGAGGCATGCCAATTAGGGCAATTGCTGTCTAGAAGAAAAAAAAATGGTATAGCATCTGAAGACTCCTATAAATTGATGCAGCTGCCACGAGAATCAGAGGACAATTGATGCACAGCTACCACAAGAATCAGAGGACAATTTATGCAGCCACCACAACAATCAGAAGACAAGAGATCATCTGCCATATTATGCTAGGTGCCATTTGTCAAAACATATACCCAATACTGGAAGAAGTGACAGCCATCACATAGAGTTGCCATTATGAAGATAGAACTAGCCGTTGTTGGACACAACTATTAATGATCAAGAGAAGATTCTGTTTGTTATCGGATTAGGCGCCAAAGCAAAGGGAATATCTTTGTGGTCAATGATGTGTTGCAGATTGGCATAATAGTAAATGTAACAGTGGTGGACTGATTGGCATTACATTTCATGCATAACTGCCATCAAAATCGAGTCATCAACCATCGTGAGTCATGACAGTTCAAATTGGGCCATTGTTCTGACCAGTGTTACCAACATCGCGATATTATCTCTGTTTTGAAGGTCGGAAAATAGTGTGATAATATCGCGAGTCGATTGAAAATGTCACAGGGCCACGGAAAGTGATGAATTCAAAGTTGATTTTTGGGTTTTAAAGTGTCATTTTGCAAACAGAGTGTGGGGTTTGGAGAGCAAAGGAGCAATAGGCAAGCAAGAGATGAAAACTTAGTTTTTTTTGTCATTTTGCAGACAGAAGAGGCTAGTAATATACTAATTAATGGTAATATTAAATTCTTTATCTTCCATTTTCATACTTTTACTTAAATTTTTAACATTACCATTAATTGTTTCAGGATGTTTGAGAGTGGTTCCAACCTTATTGGACTTCATATGGAGAAAATAGAAGTTTAGGTCCCTTTCACAATTCAACAGACTTAATGGTTTTCGAGATTTCAAGATTGGCATTATTGCAACATTTCCACTAGATTCGATCGTGTATGAGGGTATGGAATTGGCATTTAGACAAGAGCACCAAGCCCTCTATGTACCTCGATATTGGTGGCATTGATTGTTGAACTCTTTTATCATGACCCTAGTAAAAATGTATCCTTAACTCAAGTAAAATCACTTTTTTTTCCTTAGGAAAAAAATATAACTTTTATTAAGAGAAATAAAAATTACATGAATAATGTATGCATAAACATGCATTTAGTCGAAAATACCTTTCATCCTGAGAGGAGGAAAGAAACAAAGAATGGCCCTGTAAAAGCGGCCACAAACCATAGGTTATCCTCAAAATCAAACCATAAGAAAAACGTAGCCATGAAAAAGCAGCAAAGACAGACCCCGGACATAACCTGGATGAACCAGGCCAGAGAGGCAAATAATCCCCAAAAGTTCCAGAGCTGGAGGGGAAAAACAAGGAGTCTTGCATCCATAGAAGAGAAGAAACCAGAAGGTGCCCCCAAAAGGATCTCAAAGTGTTGACCAAGAGCAACAAATCAACACTGCACTCCCAGAAGGACCTCAAAGCTTTGACTCAAGACACCAAAGAAGAACTATAACCCCAACATCCGCTACACAAAACTACAGAGCCCACGAGGAGTGCAGGGACTCCCTAACCATCAAAGCAACAGAGAGAACCCTGACTTTGCATCAAGCCCTGAACAATCCTGAATTAGTGAAAACGGCCTGAAACCTCCATGAACACCCATGGAAACATCAACATTTGACCGAGACCGAGAGTAAAACAAATCAACTATCAATAGACCAGATCTGGATCATTTAAAGGGAAAAAACCGTCGAAAGGCTCCAAATCAAGAATAAAACACCCAGATCCAATCATCAGACCAAAAGAAGAATAGAAACCTAAAAAAAAACCAGATCTGCCCACTGGAAGGCGCAACCTTCAACAAAGAGCGAGGATCAAACAATCCCCACCCCAAAAGAGCTTCTTGAAGCATTAGATCCACTCTGAAACACCATAGAAACCATGGCTAGTGCCTGCACGAACCTTGACACATTCGAACAACTGAAGAAAAAACAGATCTCCAATGATCGCCTCATTGAAAAAAAATGTGTGCACTCTAGAGAAAACAGGACCGAGGCCGCCTTGGCACCATTGTCACATAGAAGAGGATTACAGGCAAGAAATCGAAGCGGAAAGGGAGAGGGGTCTACGGCTGAGGAAACCCTAGCCACAGACCCCTTCAGTAATGGCCTACAATTTTACCTGCTTTACTTTTCTCTGACACTGAACTCAAGTAAAATCACTTATTAGGCATGTTAAGCTTTTTCTATCTTACTTAAATGCTTAAAGGGTGACATTGATGATGAGGATCCTAATATAGGCGATGATTTTGATATGTAGTTATTTGTTGTAGCATGATTTTTTTTGGACTCTAGAGGCCATTTACAGCCTCTTTGTTGATGTATTTTGGTCTAGAGATGGATTGCACTCGGTGCTATTTTGGTTATATGCACCCTTACTTGCTATTTACATGAAAAACTTTGCATATTTGTGTGTAATGGTTTGGATTCATATGGATGTGCATGAATATATCTTCACGGACTCCGACAGAGCGAGTTGTACTTGGCAGTAACACCAGTGGAGGACACCAGAATCTAGCTCCCGCTTCTTCTATAGTACATCAGAGTCCAATGCCAACCCTAGGAACCTTCTTTCTCTAAAGGAAAATCCATTTGTAGAGCCACCACCTTTTCTCGTAAAAGGGGCAGAGGGAATTAGTAGTTTATTTATCTGATTTCATTGTAGATGACTCATGATGATGAGGATACACTTATTAAGTTATTATATTTTTTGATGATATTTTGAGGCTTTAGAGTCAGGACATGATTCAGTGTTGATTTGTGATGTATTCGAGTTTACTAGACATCTTGTATATCAGTTCTCTTTTCATTTTTATGTGGAAATGCATTTATTTGATGTTGTTGATGCTTTAGATATTAACAAAATTGAAAAAAATGAATATTTTTGTATTTTTTTGTTCTTACGACATTTTTCAATATTTTCTCTGATGTTGCCGGTCTTTTCATTTTTGGACCCTCGGTGATATTTTGCCGATGCTGATGTTTACAACACTGGTTTTGAATCTGTCACAATTCTCAATCAATCATGAAGCTGCCACCTTTCTCAAGCAATTGTAGGTCATCATTTGAAGCTGCCAGGTTCATATGAATGCTGCCACCATTCTCAATCAATCGTGACAAATGGATAAAGTTGGCAAAAAAATGATTGTTAATAAGGTTGATCAAATTAATAATCGTGCATTATTGTCCTCTGATTTGATAAAATCTTATTAGGAATATAAAAAGGTGACTTCAAGAAGAAAACAAATCAAGTGAATAAAAAGGTAAAAGGGTACACTTCAAAGAAAGTGCCAAGTCCTAAGTGGAGTTGCCGCGCTATTTTCTTCTCTTTCTTAGTATTGCTGAAAATAGCAAGGAACTCTTATGAAAACCATGGCATTGACTACAAAAGCAAACAATGACTCACTCATAGCATTTGTAAAAAATCACTTTTGAAATCAGTGTGAAGAATTAACAAACAAGTTACAAAAATGTAGAGGAGAAAAAGGGCACTTCAACAATGAACTTTATCATTTAAGATGCAAGGCGGCTAAATATGAGCAAAATGATTGATTAATGCTACAACCAATTAAAGATCTCAAGAAGAAATTTGACAAGGAATTATCAGAGAAAGATGAAGAAAATTCTCATTTAAAGAACTACAATCAAAGTTTGCTTGCACAAATCAAGAGGTTGAAGAACGAGAAAAATCACAACAAGAAAAGTTGGAACAATTCACCAGCAATGATTCAATGGTCGATCAAGAAACAATTACTGACCCAATTGACATAGAGAAGTTGTCAGACATAAACATCCAAACATTGGAGAAGGAACTAATAGAGATCTAATGGACAATGAAAATATAAAAAAGATGCCTTTTTGTAATCCTAATTATGGTAGTCATTGTATTATTCAATAAACTAACAAAATATGACATCAATATAAAATACTAAATGACTATCCTAGTAATTTGGAAAGAAGCTCAGTGGTGGAATCTTATCATCCAACAAATCATCGAGGTTGTCGCCACACAACTTTGTAGAAAATCAAATTAGGGTTGTCCGCCCCTTTCACAATTCAACAATAACAATTCTTCTAAGTGCTTTGTCACTCATATCGTCCCATGCCTTCACCCTTCACAACTTCAAGAATGGAGAATCATGAGAAGGCATTGGAAGCCAAAACAAAGACAATGTAGTGAATATAAAATACAATAATAATAATAATCATAATAAATTATAGGACATAATAGAGGCAATGCTATGAATATAAAATACATTAGTAGTAGAATAATAATAACAATAATAATAAATTAAAGGACATAACCTAACTAAGGTACACAACCCTTCACCTTCATGTCTAGTCAATGCATATAAGTACACTATCAGAAGGTTCATTGTATAAAATATATCTCATTCATTCATTTATCAATTATATATATTATTCATCCTATATGGATTTCAACTCTTTGTCCTCATGTTGGATATTTTGTTAATGAACTATTGTTCATTATAGCAGTACGGTGTAAAGAATTGGTAATTAAACAAGGAACCACCCAAGTTTATCAAATCGATGTCAAGAACAATCATCCTAGGTCAACAAATGACACAACTTAGAGTGAATCCAAATCGAGAATTTAAGACACATGAAGTATTTACGTACTAATAGAAATTCATCATCATGGTCAAGTACTTTAAGGGAAGGACAAATAAGATTAAAGATCTCTTTTCAAGAGCACTAGCAATTGGATTGATAATATTTTTACAACTCCAACAATTTAGATTCAACAAATTCAAGCTACATTGTTGAGACTTTGGAAAGGTTCATTCAATTGTGTAGAATATTGTGACACGACAAGCTAAGGAGCTTGATGCTTTCCTATTGAAGGGTGATAGAATATTCTAAAATGTCATTTATGTATCATTCTTATTTTCTTGCAAGATAATGTGTTATTTAAAAAAATCTATATATCTATAAATTTTTATCTTTTATATAGCGTGTTTCCCCCATGTACCCATTTTTTTTTGGGGGGGTCATGTTTCCAGGTGTTCCCATTTCATAAACTTGTACATGTTTACACATTTTGTACAACTTATGAGGTGTGCCTTGAATTCTTTCCCAAGTATTCATTAGCCATTTTGGGTACCATTATTGTGGCAACGATAATGAACGATGTTGTTGAGCATGGGAAAGCACTTGGGTTCATCAATTAGACTTAGAAAATCCATGATCATTTCCGTGAAATTTTGTGGTAAAGTTAGTTTAAACATAAGACTAGGCATATTAACACCATGTAGATCAATGTCTACATGCATTAGATATAATTTATTATTTGGGTTTATCTTAAAAAGTAGTGTTCAAGGGGAAATATAGAAAGGTTGAACAACTCAGATATGGTTGATACATCATCATAAAACTGATTTAGAATTGCCATCATGAATGGGGATCCACCCAATGTTAAACAAAAACCATCTAAGGCTCTACAATCCATCAATGTTGGACAATGATGAAGGGCCATGTCTCAAAGATCTTGTAGTGGAACTTGGCATAGAGTTTGGAGGAGACACTGTTCTATAGCAAAAACAATGAGTGATCAAATAGTAATCAAATAGGGAACAGTACAATGGGGACAAATAACTCCTAAGAGGGGGGTCTGATCTTGGAGGAAATTAGAAGTTAACCTAGTCAAGACAGTTTAGATTCAAGTCGAGGAGAGACTCGACATAATTTGTCTCATTATGAGTGTGTGCAAAATTGGTCATTGCTTTATGAGAGCAATTTGCATGTAAGTGAATAGTGCATGCCGTGCATTATAGTGACCAACCTTATGTAGTTTTAGACAAGTAGACATGCTACATTGTGTGATGTGCTAAAGGATCGGTTGTGTCATCTGACGCTGTGATTCTATGATATGTTTCTCTTTTAGCGACAATCATGTCACACTATCTACTTCATTGTCACATGTGTCACACCATAAGTACATGGAGCGCACTCTCGCAAGTGACAACTCAGTGTTAGTTCACACAAAATTCCAATGGTCACGATAGAATGTCTTACATTTTTTGTATTGGTTATGAAGAAATGTGAGACAAAATACTTTGTCTTTCCTAGCTATATTATTTATTCTTGTTATAACATTGTAAATGGGATGCTTAGTTTCTTGGTTGATTAGTTTCTTAGAATTTTCATGATGTGGATATGACTTACCATACATTCTCTATTAAGGAAATTTAGAGTTGACTTATTGGCTTAACACTTTTATAAAAAATTGAATTAATGTTGCATATGGATCTCGTCAAAATTAGCAAGCTTATAAACCATGTCTCTATGCTTTTTGGGTTTTGAACCTAGGTTATCAAAGTGGTGATGTGCTACCTTAACCACTAGACCATGGCCCAATGGAGTATTTCCCAAATACTTGTTTAATTGTCGATGTGTTGTTTTTTATTTACAAAGTTTCAGGTGTTGCATGATAATATTCATTGTGTGTGGTGAAATGAATACTCTTTTATTTGTGTTGTGGTCGCACATTTTGTGTCATTACATACCATCCATATCAATATCACTATATTATAAATTATTATGCATATATTTTATATGCATACATTATAATAATACTATATGTATAATCAAACACACCAAAACGTGGGCATTTTTCTCCTTCTATTGTGGTAAAAACCTACAAATAGCTTTGTTGGGAATGTCAATGTGAAAACAATGAAATAATGCTTTACATTTTTTGTGTTTTTCATTGGTTGTTGTTTCTCTAGAGTTTTGACCTAGGCAAGGAAACAAGTTGAAAATTAAGTTGTTTTTGAAATGCCCTTGAAAACCCTTGGGAAATTTCTCTAGGCATTTACAGAAAATGGAAACTTCTAGGAGACATTCTGTAGCCATTTCCTGGATGTTTCATATTATTTACTCTATTTCAGGGAAATTTTTAAGGATCCATACTTTTCTTATTAGTATAGAAAACATGGCGAATCATACTAGTTCTTAAAATGCCAACTATAAAATGCTTGGTGATATTGTTGTAAAAGCATTTGAATTATCAGGGCTTTAATATTAGATAGACAAGGCCTTTCAGGGTATTATTTAAGATTGCTACTTTTCTTTGTATTGTAGTCTTTGTTTTGTAATATATATTTTAAAATTTTTTAACTTTTATATTTTAAGTTTTTTTAAATACTATTGTTGTCAATGCCTCCCTGTCTGTTGGAAATTTTGGCTTACTTTCTAGTTGTCTTTGAAACCTATCTCCCCGTCCTTGAAACTAGGTGCAATATACATATATATGTATATTGCACACACACACACACAGATACCCACACACAAACATGTGTGTGTGTGTGCTTTTATCCATGAAAATTCTCGTGGGATCCCCCCTCTTCTCCATAGTATCGAAATGGAGGATGACCCATCTGCCAACCACAATAGTTTCTAGTATCCCCAAGTGACTAGAGCAAATCTGGAACTGTGACCTATGGCCTCTTTGTTGGCGACATGCCTTGGATAGATGGTTCAGTCGATTGAGCTAACCAATTTAGAATATATATATATATCCGTATCCTTTACCAGGATACAGATATAGATCCGCTAGATTTTTGAAAAGCTAGGATCTGGATACAACGAGGATACGTCAAGTACACAAATATATAATAATATTTTTTAAATAAAAAAAAAATTCAAAATTCAGAATCAAAACATTCATGAATAACAACATTATAATTGAAATCATTTATAATCTGAACATTGAAATGATGAATCTTGCCTATACAAAAAGGATAATACTATTATTCAGAGATGTCGAGGATCATAATAGTAAATACAAAAATGAGTGTCGCATGAATGATCACTCTACTAATGTGATAATGCAGAGTAGTTCTAACTACATATCCTGAAATGGGTCTACATTCTCATCATTTGCATATTGCAACTCTACATCATGAATAGACGACATGGGACTAAGAATGTTATAAGTTGCAATAGAAGGATGAACTGGTGGTGTAATATCCTCAAGTAGGTTAAGATGAGTGATGCATTCAATGTCATGTTTAAGTCAGATATCTTAGCCTCCACATCCCACTTCCTGCTCGGACCTTTCTTCAACTCTGGAGTATTATGTGATAGAAAGCAGAGGTTGGAATGAACATACACAAAATCTTTAGCCTTTGTTGCTCCCAGTCTGTTTCGCTTTACCAAATGGATGAAGCCATATGTGCTCCAATTCCTCTTAGTTGATGAGGAACTGACAACCTGTGACAACAACCTTGTGGCAAGAGTTGAGAGATGAACACTGTCCTCTCCATTAAAGCCCCACCAAGTAATAGGATCCATATGTCCTCGATCATCCATGGCTAGTGGATCTAAAAAGTTACCAGTGGATTGTACAAATGCTCCAAATTCCCCACTTACATTACAATTCCCAAATCCCTATAGACTTTCCTCAAAGCTGTCTTATATCCCCGTACCACTTCAGAATCCTTGTTTGGGGCCATTCTACTAGGTAAAGACAAAATTTTGGAATGATAGTATTTGGGGTGTAGTGCATAGGCCAAAATGTGTAATGGCGTGGTCATTTTGTTCCACCTTTTGGTAACTATTTCCTTCACTTCATTGTAAAATACTTCAAAGTGGTCACTTTCACTTGCCCTGATAATTTCCCTTATCTTCTCCAACATACTATCTATGTTTTCATACACTTCCCCCAAGCAAGGCATATCTATGTCAAATGTCTTGATCATCGTTAGGATTTGTTTTGTAAAATGTAGAAGGTATTGGACCTTGTCCCACCATGCATCATCAAGAATGATAGACTTGATTCTTTGTCATCTATTAGAAGTGGAAGTCCTCCACGATTCCCAAAGAGGATTGATGACCATCACCTGCAATGCTTGTCTGACCTCCACAAACCTCTTTATGACTAGAGTGTGGGAGGCAAATCGGGTTTCAACAACCTACATAAGTTTTGAGAAGTCAAATCTTAAATAAAAGATCGTATACAATCAAAATTAAGAATTCATAATGCAAATAACATTGATTAAAACGAGAGTACCTTCAGTAGCTCCAATCTTGCAAAACCCCTACATATAGCTTGGGACATAGAATGATTGGTGATAAACATTTGTATTTCTTTTGATGCTACATATATTTTGTTGATCCACTCAATCTCGCCAATCTTGGTAAGCACAAGGTTCAATGAATGTGTTGCGCATGGAGTTCAAAATATGTGATTGAACTGGCCCTCCACAATCAAGCCCGCAACTCTAGAAACCTGTGCGTGGTCTGTGATGCCTTGGACATAATTCTGTGACTCCACACTTTCTATTGCATCAATTAGAATTGTGGAGATGAATTTTGCATCTTTCTCCACTCCACCGGAATCAATAGCCTTAAAAAACATTGCACTTGGTGGCATATTGCAATAACATTGATCAAAGGGCGATTTCTTTGGTCTCTCCATCCATCGGAAACTATGGACACCCCAGTTTTTGCCCATGTGTCACAGATTGACTGTAATTTTCTATCCACAAATTGTCATTTTGATGTTAACAAGATGGTGCGAACCTTTTCATAACCTGGACTCTTGTACCCTTTTGGCGCTTCATTAACTTTCTGAATCATTTGTTGCCAATAAGGGGAATGCACCAAATTGAATGCTAGCTCATTTGCATACATGCAACGAGCTACATACTCATCAACTACTTCTCTGCCCTGGTTATTGAATGTTGCTTCAAGAGGTCCAAGAGTAGGTCTTTTATTAGTTTGTCACAATCGGTCTAGATGGCAGCAGAGGCTTAACTGTAGAGCCTTGTGCAGGAAAAATAAAGAATAACTTAATTCAATAATTGACCTAGCCACACAATCTTCTCCTTAAGAGAGAAGTGGGGCAAACAATAAGAACAAAAAACAAAAAATTAAAACTGATCCATCCTTCACGATATTCCATGGATTGACATAACCAAATCACTTTGCAAGGTGTGGGCAAACTAAACTACTTTACAATATCAGATTTTTAACTTTATGTAAAAGACTGCAAACCCACGTGACTCTCTTGGGCTTCTTACAATGCTTAGAATAAGATAGAGAGAAGGGGGTTTGATACCCAAGCTTTAGGAGGCTTTATTGGAGTGTTTTGAGGCCCAAAATGGGCAGCACCTCCCCTTGTTCTGGCGAGAATCTGCAAAAAACAGCAAGCGAATGCTTGCTGGAAGTGCTGCAAAACACTGAAAAACTCAATAATTTCTGTTAGTGTATAAAGCATAATTTTTTAGCTTAAAAATCTGAATACTAAAAGTGATTTTAGATGACTATTTCAGAACAGAAAATTTCCACAAATCAACTGGGAAAGATAGAAATGAAAACAGAAAATTATTGGAGGCTTATGTTGGTTGAGATCTGAAATTTGTTTCTTCCAACCCTTTGGTGACCTGCAAATGAGTGAAAACTTGTTACAAAAGCAAATTAGGAGGTGAGTATATCAAAGAGAACTTGCAATATACTTTCCAAATTCTTTAAAATAAACCCATAAAAGAAATAGTAATACTACTATCAATTTTCCCAAGCCAAGTACTTTGCTTGGATCTCCTAATCAAAACAATGTAAGCAAGAAATACACAAGAACAAAGCAATGATATCACCTCAATAAAGAATTAAGAACAACATCAAGAAGACTCCCAATGCACACCATAGATCCTCCAAAACTTTTCTATTAATGTGAAAAATGTTGCTGCAAAAACTTGCAACAAGATTTAGAAAGAAATAATGAGAAAGAGAGAGAGAGGAGTGGGAGAGATTTGGGCAACATAAACTTGCTCTGAGAAATGATGTAGAAATGAGGAGGGGTTGGCATTCTTTTATACTTGGGAGAGAGGAAAGACCTCTCTTGGATGAGCTGCAAGTGTCACACATCCAAAAGAGATAGACAAAGTCAAGGAAGAGACACTTTTACGGTTTTGGTAGTGAGTTAGGGGTGAAATGTGAAAGGGGAAAACACCTTTTGACTTTTCAAAAATGAGGTTAAGCTATAGGAAGGGCGAAATTAGGGTTTTAGACGTTTTTTCACTTTATTTTTTTTTCTTTTCCCTAAGTTCATGAGGAAGGCGGGTGCACTTTTCACTAGGGTGACTCATTTTTGGTTGTTGGCTTGGCATGGGGGAGTCTTTTAAGTGGAAAATCACTTTTCCAACTTAGGAAATACATTAGAAATCATTTCCCTGCTCTCTCTCATGACTTTAGACATTTTTACAATTTTTGGCTTTTTTAATTGAGCCAATTATTTGTTGATTTATCACTGACTTGGACTCCTCATGGACAATGACCTAGCAAAACTTGTCCAATTCAGCTGAAACTTGGTCCAAGGGTGTACGGATCATGCCCCATTTGTTTTGAGTACCCATACCCTTATACAAATCCCCAAGGACCAATTTTTTACATTTTACATAAAAAATAATTAAAATTTCCAGTGAATGGAAAATTTTAATATTTAAAAAAACCGATCAAAACTTAACGAAATTTTGCAAAATTCTACAAGATGTCTAGCATGGTCATTTACAACATTCCTAAACCTTGGTCACCCCTTGGGCTCTATCATTAGATCGCCTTTCACCACTTTGGAGGATTATTGTGAGTGAAAAACTCAAGGATAATTAAAATGGCCTATTAGGCCAGGTTAATTACTTGAGGAAAAAAGACAGTCAATGAAAGGACTTCCCTAATGATAAAGTCTTAGGCAACCAACCTAAAAATTGACTCATGCTAACCTATTACATTATTATCCCACGCAGGAGAGCGAACATTCTGATTACATAGAAAGACATGCTGGGGGAAAAATTTGTCCTTCTGAGCCATAACTCTTCAAAATATGTTGTACCATATGGTACATAGCTTCATGATACATGATGTTGACCCCGAGTTGAAATAAGTGGTTAACATATGGCTCCACATGGGGACGCTTGCTCGATCTTTTGGAAGGAGAGCATGCGAGAACTTCAAAATCTTCAAAACAAAGTGCTCACCAATATCCGACATAAATACATGTGTGAAAACAATAATCAATAAATGAAATGCTATTGACAATAATCACATAAATGAAATAACTATACAATGAATTATGTACATAAATGAAATAATAACAAAATTGAAAGAATGAAAGGGAAAAGGTTAGAGATACGTTACAAAGGGTGTCCCTTTGGACACCAGGTTGCTCATCACTTGAAAAATGGGTTGAGTTGTTGATCATTCCTTGGAATATTCATGGGCTCACCATCTCAGTGGCTAAGGTGGAAAGAATTATGACCGACCACATTATGGATGAGGTAAGATCCCAGGTGTCTAAAATGTCCCTGTCCAGGGTGACTCGTTGAAGAATCTTTTCCAAGTTTTATCAACTTGGAGTTTTTCTTGAGAATAGACCACCCAAGCAACATGCTTTTTCCTTTATTCAACCAAACTTTGAAGTTTGACAAACCTTGTGAAATTTTTGTGAATTTCTGCATGTGACTGTCATGGTGGATGGCCAACTATTGTTCGTAATGATTGGGAATTTGTAAACTGCAATTGCCTTCCATGTTCCCATTATCTTGTATTGAATCATTTGATGGGTGAGAGGTCGGAAGTGGAATTCTCAAGGGCATTGCTTCATTGTTTCCATCAAGGTTGTCGAAGTTGAAGATCTTCTCTGAGGAGATGGGTTCTTCGGGAGGCGGGTGGGGATTTGAATTATTTAGATATTCAACAACTTCAAACTCAATTTCCCCTTGATCAATCACTGATTCATTTATGGGCTCCTTTGGAATTTCATGGTGAAATTCCCTTTTTTGTTCATTATGAAGCTCTAGTTCTATAGGAGTTGAACATTCAATGTAATTACTTATACTAGCAAGGTGCGTTGCCAAGATTTCTAACTAATTTACATAGATGAATTATGTGGCTTCAACAACCCCTGTTAATTTCTTGATGGGAGCATCCATCTTAATATCTGAACTGATTGTTTTTATATTTGGAGGTTCCTTCCCCTTCCATTTTTCCATAAAAGCATCAACCAATTCATTGCAAGTTTCAACTTGATCACCCCCCCATGTCTCTAAAAATGCATGCATCAAATCCTGTATGGTCTTAAACTCACAATTATCTGAATCATGAAACCAATCATAAGCATCTTCCTCAACAAGAGTCAAGACAAACAATTTCATTAGAACATCCTCATGAACATGTGGATCACACCAGTCACTAATACACTGCCCAAAGGCTTTGATGTGAGCATTAGCATCATCGTAATTACGAAAAATATGGAAAGTTTTCAATAGCTATTTTAGGAAGATCATGAGGATAACCAATTATTCTTGAAAAATCAATAAGTTTATAAAAATCATCCATTTCTTAACTAGATTCATTAAGCAAAAAGAAAAGTCTAGTAGAAGAAAGCTTGGCTAACTTCCTCCAAAAACCCTTTCAAGTTCAAGGATGAAGCTAAAAAAGCCGTGAGTTCCTTTTTAAAGAATACTTTGTCAAATTATTTTGAAGTGGAGTCGCCAGATGATCAAGTCTATTCTAAACAAACAAGAAGCATCAAACAAAGCAAAAACAAGAAGGAAAACAAAAGTTGTAGTATTATTATGTACAAACAAGAGATGTATGTCATAGATTGCTTCTTCTCCAAGACTTTCAAGTAGCCTACGAGGAGCAAGTTTGTTTATTCTCCTCCTATACACCTTTTCGGGTTCAGGAAAGGAATAAACCAACCCTTGCAGATTGCTCCTGGTAGTATACCTCAAAGAATTATCAAATGGAGTCGCCACTTGGAGACCAAGCAATGTCGAAAAACACAACTCAAGTTTCAAAAAATTTAGGGAAAAGTTTTATTACTTAGTTTTTAAAGAATGAATTAGATTTAGTCGATTAACCAAGGATAAGAGACTTATCCCCTGCAACGACGCCAAAGATGTTACTCTCCTTATACCCAACTACCAACGTGGAGAAGTCTCCAACCCACTAGGTGTGTCCTTGTAGGCACAAGCCTAAGTCCAAACCTACTATCGCCTCGATATGGAGTTCTTCCATCTAGGCTCACTCCTAGGGAAGCCAAGGGGGGTAGACACTATTTAACTATGTTAAATCTTAATTAATACTCTAGGAGTTAATTTGGTTTTTATCAAGGATGCCCAACCCAATGACAAGCAAACAATGCAAATGCAACTTCTGAATGACAAACAAACCTTTTTCTTTACAAAAGAACAAACATACCAGTGCCTAAAATATACCCAAAGTTTACTTACACAATTACAAAATATATCTACAATATGAAATATAACATGAACTACTTACACAATGAATTAAACAATTAAATGGTTTTTAGCTTTAAACAACTATTTCCAAATGAATGAAATAATACTTTTAACCCAATAAACAGTGATGCATCAATGCATGTAAATATTCACAATGAAAGAGATAGCCTGGAATTGAAAGTGCTTGGAAAGTAAATTGCTTGAAGATAAAAGTGCACAACTTGGAAAGAAAGATAATTGAACTTGAAAGTGCAAATGTTGTGAATGTAGTGTGTAGGTTGATTTTAATAAATTTTAAGTCTCTCTTGAGTTAGGGGGATTAAAATGTGAGAGATACAAGCCTAGACTATGTGACTACCCCAAATCCCTATCCCTTCAACCAAAAGGAAATGTTGGGCGCTCAAGAAGAAGGACAAACAAGGTCCTTCCCTAGCTCCACAGGTCAGATCCATAATGTTGGGGCGCTCAACAAGAGGGACACGTAGTGCCATGAAGCCGTCCCTGGCTTCAACCTCAAGTAGCCTTCCAAGTCACCCTATTTTGGTGATTGAAAGAATGAATGGATTGGGTGCCTAATTAAACTAGCCGCACAATCCCTTCCCTTTCTTTCTTTTTGAAATCCACAAAGTGGTAAGAGAAAGAAATACGGGGTATAGGCGGGGCACAAATTTGATTATTTCCAAAAGAAAATAAATTACCCTAGCTTCACGATATTGCAAGGTTGGCAGTGCCAAGCACAATGCAAGGTGTGGGCACAAATGAATAAAAGAAAGTAAAGAACTTGAAATGAAAATTAACAATTGTCTAGCCACACAATTTTGACTAAAGGACACAGGTGGGAAAAAAATTAATTAAATAGCTATGCAACCTCACAACAATATCACAAGGTGGAGGACAAGCCTACCGGTTTTGTGCCAAGGTGGGTGAAAAATAAAGAATAACTTAATTAAAGAATTGACCTAGCTACACAATCTTCTATTTAAGAGAGAAGTGGGGCAAACAATAAAACAAAAAACAGAAAATTAAAACTAATCTAGCCTTCACGATATTGCATGGAATGGCATAGCCAAATCACTTTGCAAGGTGTGGGAAAACTAAACTACTTTATAATATCAAATTTTTAACTTTATGTTAAAGAATGCAAGCCCACAACACTCTCTTGGAATGCTTACAATGCTTACAAGAAGATAGAGAGAAGGGGGTTTGATACCCAAGCTTTAGGAGGCTTTCTTGGAGGGTTTTGATGCCCAAAATGGGCAGCACCTCCCCTTGTTTTGGCGAGAATTTGCAAAAAACAACGAACAAATGCTTGCTGGAAATGCTGCAAAACCCTTAAAAACTCATTAATTTATGTTAGTGTATAAAACATAATTTTTTAGCATAAAAATCTGAATACAAAAAGTGATATTAGATGACTATTTCAGAACAAAAAATTGCTTCAAATCAATTGGAAAAGGTAGAAATGAAAACAGAAAATTATTGGAGGCTTATGTTGGTTGAATAAGCAAATTTCCAGATCTGAAATTTGCTTCTTCCAACCCTTTGGTGACCTACAAATGAATGAAAACTTGCTACAAAACCAAATAAGGAGGTGAGTATATCAAAGAGAACTTGCACAATACTTTCCAAATTTTTTAAAATAAACCCACAAAAGAAATAGTAATACTACTATCAATTTCTCCACGCAAAGTACTTTGCTTGGATCTCCTAATCAAGACAATGTAAGCAAGAAATACACAAGAACAAAGCAATGATACCACCTCAATAAAACATTAAGCACAACATCAAGAAGACTCTCAATGCACACCATAGATCCTCCAAAGCTTTTCTATTAATGAGAAAAATGTTGCTGCAAATACTTGCAACAAGATTTACAAAGAAAGAATGAGAAGGAGAGAGAGAGAGAGAGAGGAGTGAGAGAGATTTGGGAAACATAAACTTGCTTTAAGAAATGATGTAGAAATGAGGAGGGGTAGACATTCTTTTATATTTGGGAGAGAGGAAAGAACCCTCTTGGATGAGCTCCAGTGTCACACATCCAAAAGAGATAGACAAAGTCAAGGAAGAGACACTTTTAGGGTTTTGGTAGTGAGTTAGGGGTGAGATGTGAAGGGAGAAAACACCTTTTGACTCCTCAAACATGAGGTTAGGCTATAAGAAGGGAAAAATAGGCTATAGGAAGGGCAAAATTAGGGTTTTAGGCATTTTTTCAATTTAATTTTTTTCTTTTCCCTAAGTTCATGAGGAAGCGGGGTGCACTTTTCACTAGGGTGACTCACTTTTGGTTGTTGGCTTGGCATGGGGGGGTCTTTTAAGTGGAAAATCACTTTTCCAACTTAGGAAATACATTAAAAATCATTTCCCCACTCTCTCTCATGACTTTAGACATTTTTACAATTTTTGGCTTTTTTAATTTAGCCAATTATTTGTTGACTTTTGACTGACTTGTACTCCTCATGGACAATGACCTAGCAAAATTTGTTCAATTGAGTTGAAACTTGGTCCAAGGGTGTAGGGGGGTCATGTGCCATTTGTTTTGAGTACCCATACCCCTATACAAAATCCTCAAGGACCAAAACTCAACGGAATTCCGCAAAATTCTACAAGATGTCTAGCATGGTCATTTACAACATTCCTAAACCTTAGTCACCGTTTGGGCTCGATCATTAGAACGTCTTTCGCCACTTTGGAGGATTATTGTGAGTGAAAAAGTCTAGGATAATTAAAATGGCCTGTTAGGCCAGATTAATTACCTGAGGAAAAAAACACTCAGTGAAAGGACTTCCCTAATGATAAAGTCCAAGGGAACTAACCTAAAAATTGATTCATGCTGACCTATTACATTATTATCCCACGCAGGGGAGCGGACATTCCGATTACATAGAAAGACGTGCTGGGGGCAAAATTTGCCCCTGCTGAGCGATAACTCTTCAAAATATGTTGTACCATATGGTACATAGCTTCATGATACATGACGTTGACCCCTAGTTGAAATAGGTGGTCAACAGGTTCATGTGGTGCATTTGGCCCTTCAGCCTACTGATGTTGTGATGGTTCCATCATCCATGTCTATCACACTGCACATATAATCAAGTATAAATTATAAGTTATAATTTATAATAGTAAATACATCATGCTAGTGACAAGTAAAACAGTAAAACTGTAAAAGCAATATAGAGTAGCAATCCTAAAAGACTAATTTTTTTAAATAATATAGAGAAGCAAGTAAATAGCAATATATGTTGGATATATCAATATTGGCAAATTTGGTTATATAGTAAGAAGATTTAAAGCTCAGCCAAATGATAAATAAGATTTGGTCATATTGTAAACTTCTTGAAAAAAAGAAGCTTAGCATTTTAAAAGGCAATTTATTTTAATTTTTCGGTAAAAGAGACGATAACATAAACCCTTTCTTTATTTTATGCAATCTAGGACGAGAGATTTCACATTCTAAACAACTGCATTCTTGGAAAAAGCAGACTCTTAAACAGTGACGAGGATTTTTATTGTTTTGATACTTTGCAATATTTTGATGTTGAGATAACCACACTCTTTCTCTCAATGATGGTTATTCAATGTTGGAGAGGTGGATAAGAAATCCAAGTGCTTGATCGAGGAGGTTGGAGCAGAGGAAAGTAGAAGTCTTGGAAAAGGATTGGCAAGGTTCAACTTATCAAGGTTAAGAATCATATCAGAATTCCATACAGCTGCAAGTATTTATGGAAGATAAGTTATTGAACTCAATATAGTATACTGAGTCCAATAACTTATATCCTCCATAAATATAGTATATACCAACTTAATTAATGTTGTCTGATATAGATCGCCCTTAAAGTAATTATAGAAATCCGTTTTCCACAGGACCAGGGAACATTTTTAATGAATGTTACAATCAAGTGGACCGTGGAGGCAAAGGAGGAAGGACCTCAACACCAAGAAACTAGACAACTAGGTGAGGCATTTGGACACATTTTTTTGAAATTTTAAAACACAGGAATTCCAACAAATGATGATGCAAAAATTATATCCTACATACTATTGGAAAATCTTGAAAATCAAGCAGCAGTTCAAAGTTGGATGGTAGATGTTGAGTTGCAGTGAAAAATTCGAAGTACATTATCAAATTGAAAATTTCTGAGGATGAGGAGCATGCTTTACTGACCTGTATGGGAAGAAACTTCATGCCAATACAGAAAGGATGTACTTAGTAAATATATAAGCACAGTACGCATTGCTTCATCGACTTCTCCCAAGTATTCACTATGTAACCAAAGAACTTGAGAAAATATAATTTTACAATTAAAACAGGTAAGCTTGCTGAATATTGGCTCATGTCATAAAATAAAAATAAGATAAACTTCTTAATTTAAACCAATAATTTAATACGCTTTTTTAATATGATTATTTAGCTTATATATATATGTGTGCTAACTAAATATAGTATATACGCTAACTTCTGATACTAAGTGATTATTAAATTT
>SNQJ01S0014120.1:67429-87595 GCA_010110895.2 Picea sitchensis
CTTCTCCCAAGTATTCACTATGTAACCAAAGAACTTGAGAAAATATAATTTTACAATTAAAACAGGTAAGCTTGCTGAATATTGGCTCATGTCATAAAATAAAAATAAGATAAACTTCTTAATTTAAACCAATAATTTAATACCCTTTTTTAATATGATTATTTAGCTTATATATATATGTGTGCTAACTAAATATAGTATATACGCTAACTTCTGATACTAAGTGATTATTAAATTTATAAGTCTCTCTCTCTCTCTCTCTATATATATATATATATATAAAAGCTAAAAGTGGAAGCTTTAAGTTGATAGGCTACAAAATGATTACAAATTTTTTAACGTTATATATAATAATAATTATAGCGTTTGCATGATCTAATGAGGTTCCTTATATGACTGCAAGATTAGTCTTAACTTAATAAACTTTAATAAACTAAATAAAATTAATAAAATAGCCTGACACCAAAATTAATAAACTTTATGAACTTAATAAAATTTACTAAAATAAATCGACACCAACCTCAGACCATAGCCCGATTCCTCCGATTCCTTGTCGCTGGATGCGGTGATATCCTTGACAACACTCACTTTATCTCTTGAAACACTCGCCCTCTCACTGTCTTAGAACAATCGCCCCGTTATGCACTTAGAATCCCTCAACAGTTGTGCTCTGAACAGTCAGTCATGTTGAAACAACCGCTCTGGACAGTCATAAATTTAAAATGTCTAGGAGTTTAAACAGTCACTCCCTCTGTGTTTTCATAGTAGGGTAGTGATCATATTATAGTGGGGAAGAGTGTCAAGGGTTAGACAATTGTCAGAACCCTAAACGAAACAACCAAAAACAAAAAACTAGCGCCAAAAATCACCTTTATTTCGGGATCCGTGCGTGGTTGGCTTTCCGGTCGCCGGGTCTGCCTCCTTTTCCGCTGAAACGACTCCAACACACATGATACGTTTCTATCCTTTTATGAAACAAATGCTTTTCGGATTCCACGTGGATCTAGATGGATCCAGGTCTGGATTTAGATCCGGTTTCGAACCGCGGATCCGCGGATCTTGAGCTCGACCCCCTTGCTTCCGGTAACATATATATAGATATATTAGTTGGTTTGACTAGCTCGAGTGGTTGAGTGTTTTGAGCTTCATGCAAGAGGTCTTGAGGTTGATTCTTGAGGCTAGGTACCTTTTTGGGTGCCTCACTCAATGTCCTAGTTGGGTTGGGCACTGTAATCATCATTTATGGGTTTGCACTGAGTACCATCTGGGAATGTAGGAAAGTGAAACGTGGGAATTATGGTGGACTTGCCCCCTACACGGTGGAGTTTGTTTCCGCGTAACGCTAATCCATCCATCTATATATATATATATTTCCAAGGAAAATTTCGCAGGGAAACCAAGGGATGCTTCCATGTTCGTTGATGGAGGATTCTCTATTAAACTCGTTAATGTAGATTAGTGCACCTGTGACCTAACCCAAGGGGATTCAAATTGGGCATCTCTTGGCACAGAACTAGTGAAATGTCCAACAACATTGGCAACAATCGGTTGAACTAACCCCTTCGGCTTAAAAATGTGAGGCATTTTCAGCCCTAGACAATGGGTCTAGAAGAGGTTGTGTCATATACTCGAAAGATTTAGTAGTTTTCTAGCCTATCTCCCCCTGTGAGGAAAGTAGGGATAACTCCCAAGGTTATTTCGGACATGTACAAATCCCTCGATAGTTTGTGCTTGAGCATTTCCAAATGTCCATGAGAGCTTGTGTTTTGACCCAACATTGTGCCTTTCACAGGTAACCCCAAGGGACTTAGTGGGATTTGATACCAACACGTACTTGAACTTTCGTACAACAACATCTGTGAATCCCTTCTTCCTCGAAATATGCGATGGAGGGTGGCTCAGCTGGCAACCACAATAGTGATTGGTAACCCAGAATGACCTTTTTCAGATTAGAACTATGGATTGCATGACGAACTTGGCCTTGTAACAGGCCGATTGAACTGATTGAGCTACCCCACGAGGTCTTTGTATGATAGCTAGTAAAGTAAACATCGCAAGAAAGGAGGAAACTGATATATTAATAATGTCTACGTTGCCCTATTGAGTTATCTGACCTTTACCTTATTTTTTCAGTTGTCATTTCATCACACTGTATATATTCAATATTTAATTATATTATCAATGTCAAGCTTAATTCCCCATGTCCTCTTTCACTAGTGTACCCAATCACATCGCTTCATAGACAATTTGTTGCTCATAGTTACATTGAAATAACAAGTGAAGCTATATGAATGAGTTATATTATATGAAAATTAGAAAATAACATTTTGTTGCCATTGGTCTAATCATTATTTACCAGTGCCATAATAGATCACATTGGATGTAAGCAACTATGCCTATAACTGTATGCAATCTAGTCAGATATTAATATATATATTAAGCTTTGTATATATATAACTATATGATTATTATAATCACATGAGCATGGGGTGCAGCAGGAAAGCAAGAGGACTTTTCCTTTGCCTGTCTGGGTTTAAATCTCATTGAAGTTTGTTCTGATGGGAAAGCAGGGGCTGTCTTTAAGCTCATCTAAGAACACATGCGAAGTGCACATAAGGGTTATATCCCCACATTTATAACCATGGGACCCACGCTTGCTTGGATAATGTCCCAATATGGTTGACCAAACATGACTTGTTTCCAAGCATTTTGCTCAAAGGGGTTGGATGCATTGGTGAGGAGCGAGGAGTCTTTCACTACTGGACAAGGCTTAATTCCCATGACGGATTTCCGTAGAGCCATGGAGTCACTTTGAAGTAGTGGTCGAGATGTGGTTGCACCTAGAGGGATTATATTAAATAATATCATGACCTGTCCAGACATAATTAGATCCAAGCCCACTGCCTTGTCCTTCAGTTATAAAAAAGCTCAGTGAGTTAGCTCAATCAGTTCGAATGGACTGTTTCAAGGTGGAGTTCCCCGTGAGGTCTTCGGTTCTAGTTTGGATGAGACCCACTGGTTTACCAGTTGCTGTTGTGGCTGATGGTTGAGCTGCCCTCCATTCAGATATTCCAGGGAAGAGATCAGGATCTCATAAGGTTTTCCTTGGAAAAAAGGTATATTATTATAAGGTGTATAAGTTATATTTATATATACATATATTCTTCTTATTGAGAAAAATAATAAATCTAGTGACAGTATTAAATATGTATATATTTTTCATAACCAGATTGTTTGAACAAATTTCTCAAAAGAACAACAGTTATAGCTTGTCCTAAAACGTTGAAAATAGTGTTTTTGAAAGCTGTACACGTTTCAGAAACCACATCTGTTTCCCTATTCATGTCACTGAGGTTTTGAGTCATTCCCACACATTGACTTTTATTTTTTGTGTAAATCTTTTCTTTTACTATTTTTTGAGGGTTAATGTGGGTAGTAGGTACATCTCCTGTTGGCATTGGGGATGCAGTGTGTGTGCTTAGGATGCTTGGGAAATTGGGCTGAGTCGAGAGATTGAAACATTGGGGATGGGGGATGCTGGAAGTGACAACACTTACATAGAGAAGGTTAGTATGTTTGAACTTTGCAATCTACTTAAACACTAGGTGTATTTATGGCTTAAGCTTGGCATTGAAGCTCCTCAAACCTGTGCCAGTAGAGTTTATGAGCATTCAAGAGCTTATACAACAGAACCCCATTCCTTTCGTCAATGCTAGGCACATGATGCTTTTCCATAGTGCCTTTGATTGCTTCTTTGATAAAATGTTAAGAACAAGGAATATGCATATAAGTATTATACATGAAATGCCTATAGCCTATAGGTAAAATAGACAATGACATGCCTTATGGAGTGTATCCACCATTGGTACACAGGCCATTATAGGCTAGTCGAAAGATGCTTGACTCGCATGAGCAATTTACCTCTATGACTTATAAACAGTACATTTCATGAAGTTCTCTTTTGTCAAAGGATTGTCTGATTGCTGCCACAGAATTGGCCATCTTGGGTTAATGAAATGCAGACATTCTCATGAAAATCTCAGTCATAAAACCAGCTTAAAAAGATCCATAGCATTGTTATATGATGGATGGATAGGACAAGTATTCAATAATATACTTTTTTTTAAGTGTAGAGGTAGGACTTTGTCAGTGCTGCTTACGGTGCTGTGAGGATTTTTAGAGGCTGCCTAAAGCAGCTTATTATGGCAGACATATCTTTAATAACGGCATCACTGCAAGCTCCTTTCCTAGTAGTAATCACCTACTGAACAGGTAGTTGAAACCGGCAACAACTCTCGTTAAAACCAGCTAAAAGCCAAGTTTTGACAGTCACAATAGCTGATGGTGAAGACTGATTTTCATCTTACAGGTGGCCTGCAATTGCATGCAGAATGCATCCTTGATATGCTTCTGCTAGCTTGGATATTATTAGTCTATCCATTCATATCTTCTTTCACATTCACAAATATTCTTCTGGAGGGTTGTGCAATCACTTGACCTTCAATGGCTTTAATTCCTGCTTTCTTGGTACTTAGATTTGCACGTGGTTCAGACTCATTTTCATCTTTAAAGGCTTGGAATCTTGTCTATTTTGTAGGCTTGTGCTTTCATGACTTCCTTTTGGCATTATTAGTCTACTTTCATAGGTTCCTCATTAGGGCGGTGTTGAATCAACATGGGAGGGCTCAAATATGGTCTTTTTGTAGTATGTGAGGTTATAGCAGTTAATAGCTGCCATTTACTGAAGGAAATACAGAATAAGCATGCAGAGAGGGGAGGGTATACATGAAAGGATAGAGATGATTGAGGGAGGGAGGAAAATAATTGTTCTAAAATGAAACCTTGTCAATAGCACCAGATTAAATGTGTACAGAGAATGATGCTTACTACAAGCAAAGCAAATCATACATATAATATAAAAGAAAGCAGAGAAAAGGGAATAACTATTCACTCCCAACTGCATGAGGAAAACTGTGGAGAACAATAATTATGCTAAGGTAACAAGCCAGATGATTATATTGCATGAACTTATTTCACATTTCACTTTGCTTCGATTTGTATAGTTTTTTCCTATAATTTCTTTAAATGTTGTGCTTTGATGGTGGCAAACATGTTGTCTTGAAATTTTCCTTTGATTGTTTGTGACATTGTTTTGTAGATATCTTGCAATGGTTTTATATCATGCTGGAGACATGGCAGGAGCAATAATGCAGCAGCACAAAGAGCTTATCATCAATGAGCGATGCCTTGGTCTGGATCATCCTGATACAGCGCACAGGTTACAATTTAATTCTTGTGCTAATAGAGCTACATATTTTACATTTGAAGTTTCTGGAATTATTGCAAACTCTACCTAAAGTACAAGCTACATCTGTTCCACTGTTGTGTGTTTTGCAGCTATGGTAACATGGCACTCTTTTACCATGGATTGAACCAAACGGAGCTCGCATTGCGGCATATGGCTCGCACATTGCTTTTACTAAATGTTTCGTGTGGGCCTGATCATCCAGATGTTGCTGCAACATTCATTAATATTGCTATGATGTACCAGGACATAGGAAGGATGAATGTAGCGCTGCGTTATCTCCAAGAAGCCTTGAAAAAGAATGAACGACTTCTTGGACATGACCATATTCAGACAGCTGTTTGTTATCATGCCCTTGCAATTGCCTTCAATTGCATGGGTGCTTATAAGCTATCCCTTCAGGCAAGTAGCCATTTTCTCTTGGGAAATATTTTATCTGTTTTGGCAGTTCAATTTTTTGGAAGAATGGAGATACTGAAATATTGCTCAATATAATCTGCATTACCAGCATGAACGGAGCACGTACAATATATTGGCAAAACAGCTTGGTGAAGATGATTCAAGGACTCGGGACTCAGCAAACTGGATCAAGACTTTTCAGTTCCGTGATGCACAGGTAAGTTTGTGTCGAAGTCGCATTGCTGGGTATGTGGCCATTGTGAAATCAGTTCTGTAGTTTTCCTTTCATATACTTATGCAGGTAAATGCACAGAAGCAAAAAGGACAGACTGTGGATGCAGTTACTGCTCAAAAAGCTGTGGATGCTCTAAAGGTAAAACTGTACCCACTTGAATCTTTCTTGCATGAGTTATAATTTTCAGATTGTAAAATTGTAGGATGTATTTTTCTATTGTATCTGTTCCTATCTGTTCTTTTTTTGGTTCTAGTGAATACGTATTCCTAAGTAGCCTTCCTAAGTGAATTTATTTGTATTTTGTTTCATGTTCAAACAAGTACATTTACACACTGCTATAATTATGTGATGAGCAGAGTACTTGGAAACTTTAAGGGGTTACTAATTACATGTAAGATTATTGTATAGTTGGAGAATGCACGTGACATTGTCATGTGAATTTATGCTATCCTCAAAAGGATTTTTTCTCCCAGACAATCACCCAAACTTGAGAATACATTACTATTCTTGAATCTCCATTGTCTCTTGAAGTTCTGTTTGTTAGTCTTTTTTACCTTTCTCCATATCTGGCTAATATTGATTTGGTGTTGGACTCTCATGTTCAAATGCCATATCTAGTGGTTGCAGCAATTTCAGCATCTGCTTTAACAATCTCGATTAAGAATTTACACATACCAACTTCAACAATCGCATAGCTGTCTGAGGTAGTGGGTAGTCATGAAAAGGTTACAAACCTCCAGGTCCGTGTTTTACAAACTCAGCAGTTTGGTTTGCATCTATGTTGCACAGAGTTCCCAAACTTGGGAACAGAGGAAACACGGGTTCAGATGTCTGGAAATGCTAGAAGCTTTCCTCAAATTTCCAGGAAGAACAGTTTGAGGGAAGCATAATATATGTTAAAAAATGAAACGGAAAAATAGTGAAAAAATATTACAAAAAACCAAACGCACAAAGAAACCAGGAACACAATAGAACTTGGAAGAGAGAAATATTTCTTCGATAAAATGGAGAGAGCACATGTCCCTTTATAGTAAAGGAATGACATAAACCTTAAGCTTACCCTAGATGGATGAACCGTAAATGACTTAAATATACTTTTAAGTCATTAAAACAGCACTAAAGCATGGATTAGACTAACTCAATAAGTGAATTTATTATTATGCCTAAGTCTATAGTTTAGATCAAGGATGCCAAAGCGTGGAGCTAAGTGGGAGTTTGAGCACCATTTCCCAGAAATCCTCGAGAGTACAGCATCCTAGGAGCATTTTTATACAATGTATGTTTTTATATACTATAATATGTATATTCAAAAAAATTCATTTAGAATGTCAAGTTAGTTGTGGAAAATATGAAAACATGCATATTTGTGCTTCTTTTAAACAAATATTACATTATTATGAAATTAGAAATATCATCCATAGTAGATTAATGATTAATCATTTGAGCATCAACTGTCTAGCAATTACATACCTACAAATTTTAAACAATAATAATATGATAGGAAGAAGGCCATGAATTTATAGAATGAAATAGGGCTATCCGCCAAAATGACCAAAGAGTTCTTCCCCCTCATGCCTATTCCCCACCAACACCATGAGAATAAAAAATGGAAGCATAAACCACATGGAGAACCTGCAAAACCTGCAATAGAACGAGGGAGAAGGAATGGAAAAGACTAGGAGAACAAAAAAATCCACAAACTAAAAACACAAAGAAATACAAAAAACTACGAATAATGGGCTTTTGGCTTACACCTTCAACTCTCTAACTATGAACAGCAATAGATTGTTACTATGGTGGCCTTAGGTCTCTCCTCCAAGCTCTCCTGGAAATTTCTCTTTCTCAATGTTAAATTTTTAATTAAATAAAAGTACCAAGGAAATTGTTTATCTTCCCTAAAATAAGTGGGAGAAAGTGCCTAATATGGGCCCTAGTCATTTAATTTGTGAGATGCAAATTAAAGGTGACTTATGACTAAAGTGAGGGTGAGTGAAGAGACATCTAATCTCGACCATTAGAGACTCTCCTCACCTACCTCATGAGGTTGATTAAGGAAGTGGGCGCACCCATTCTTGGATAGTTGAATCATTTTGAGAGAGCAAGAGAGAGAGAGCATTTACGACAGAGGCGACCATTTGCAGAGCTAGGAACACATCCCAAGGCAACAAACTAGCACAAAATCGATTAGCAAGTTCAACATTCATGAGGCCATTATACAGTTCAAAGGTCCGTACAGTCTCGTGGGAGCACATAAATCGAGTAAAGGGAGCAACATTTTTTTTTTTGGCCAACTTGATTTATGTTGCATTAAGCGGCATTGGCCGGCCAGAGAATCAAGTTACAAATGTAATGCCGAAGAAGATTGGTGAGCCTCTAACGATCTTTGCCAACCTTCTTGTGAATGTCATGGGAAACAAATCCCATATGCTTCTTGAGCTAATTAGATGATATGATGAGATTGCGTGCATGGTAAATTATCTGAAAGCTGTGAGCATAGCAAAAGGCGAAGCAAACATTATACCAAAGAGTGAAGTTTTCCCTTAATGTAGAGGAGTCCGGCTTTTTAGAACCTAAAAAGAAATGTTGTTTGCCTCCTTTCTCTAGCACTTTGTTGGTCCTTATCCCTCGGGTTAGGGGTGGGGCAGTGAGGTGTCTTCGGGTTGAGAAGTTCCCCAGGCAGCTAGAGGGGCTGTAAACAGACTGCATGGGCGGAAGGTTCGGATCTGAGCCTTGAACTTCTCATTTTACTCTTGAATCGGGGGTGGATTAAGGCTTTTAAATTATGTTTGGAGGAGATCTTCTTGCTGCTTTATACGGATTGCAGGGCTTCGTCTTCCTTTAGCGCCTCAAAACTGTTTTTATTTTCTAGAGTTGCCTCTGCTGAATGAGTGGCCTTCTGGGCCTGGGTTAGTGGATCCTTTTGCCTTGGCTTCCTTCGTCGGTTGGTTACTGGCTGAAAATCATCTGCTTTGATTGGTCCCACATTTTCCAGGAGGCTTTAGGCAGTTCCTTGCAGTGGCTGTAAGCATGTGCCAGGAGGCACTTAAAGAATCGCTCATAGTCGGCTCTTGGATGTAACATTCCTGAGGAGGAGCTTAATGGCTTAGGAAGTTGCTTTCTCGAGTTAACCTCAACACAATCTGTGTAATTATCTTGGTCCCCTTCGACTCCATGTTGTCAGAGCGTAAAGGGCAACATTGTCTTGGCCATACAGTGCCAGTTTTCGATCCCGATACCCGGTCGGTTTGGCATGGGTGAGGAGAGGAACAGCTGTGTACTCTCGTCCGCTCTGATGCAGTTACATAGTCGTACATCCTCTTTCTTTTAAAAATGGTGTTCGTGTGTAATTTCTAGGAGTGTGGCGGGGTTTCTAGGAGGTTGTACAACCGTGTACACCTAAATTGCTCTTCGCTGTTGGCACAAATTTCAAGGTGATCGTACAACATTTATTGCACAGAGCGTACAACAAAAATATGGCACAAATTTTGGGGCAAAAATCATGTTCATCTTTTGAGGGTATTGGACACAGTTCTATGGGTGGATTGTTGGCACAATTTACAAGATTATTTTTGTATATTTAATGCTGAAAATGATGCTATTGTAAACTTATAAATTTCCTCCTAGTTCAATAAGAAAAATCTCTCCTATATTTGTTTTCCCTTTGTGGGTTTTTTTTCCAGGGTTGAAGTTAGACAGAAAATCTTTGTCTATAATTTTACGAGTTTTATATGCTGCTGATATTTTTACTATTTTACGGTATTTGAAAAGCGGATTAAAATCCTCATGTTTAGTTAAAATGGTACTACGCTGATATTTAATTAGCGATATAAAAAGCTGAGTTGGGCATTAAACATTATTTGAAAAATCAGCGAGACTGGCTTGGGTTGGGAGTCGAAAAATTAACATGGTATCGAGAGTTGATTTGAAGAGAGGCAGAAATTTCAGAAAACAGAAATAGGACAGCAGTCACTTCAGGGCAGATTTTTGAATTTGTTATTTTCGTGAAAATGGGTCAATTCTTTGGTTTAAGAGTTGATGACATACTTGATGGGGCAACAAATTTTGGTGCTTGGAAGGAAGGATGATCTTGCTTTTGCAAGAAAAGCGAGTTATTGGGACATTGTGGAGAATACCACTACTCATCCTGTGGTGGTACCTAATGATGCTACTATTCTTGCAACCTATACTAAGAAGGGTATAAAGGCTAAGAGATTTATTCTTGATGCCATCAGGATCATTTGATTCTCACTTGGCGAGGAAGACACATGCCTATGAAATATGGGAGTCTTTGACTAAATTGTACCGAGTACAAATGAGAACCGGAAAAATGGTTTGAGGGGAAAACTAAAACATAAAAATGACCAAAATTTGAAAATGTAGTCACATACCTTACTAGATTGACATGGAGGTGAGGGATGGGCTTGGAGGTGTGGGGGAAGCCATAGCTGAGAGTGATCTTGTGAGAACAACATTGAATGGATTCTCCAAACAATGGGTTGTTTTGTGGAGGGAGGCATTGTTGCTAGGGAGAAGCTTCCTAGTTGAGGAACGTCTTTAGGATGACTTTGTTCGGAGGAGACCCGGAGAGGTTATGTACACCCATAGTTCATCTACGGTCATGAGGAGGAGAATGTGGCTCTTGCTACCACTAGCAGAAGAAGTTCAAAAAGGGTCCAAAAAGAGGACAGAAGCCCAAGGGTGAAAGGAAGAAAGACATGAGACAAAAGTCAAGTTCTTTTCATGTCATGAGTTTTGGCACTATGCGGGACAATGTCCAAACAAGAAGAAGGAAAAAGCAACAACTTCAGCGAGAGGTGGAAGAGTTTTCCTGCGACAATGAATTTTCAACTGATTGCATGTCTATCCTGGGGACCACTACCTGAGATGCTTGGTACATATTGACGGTGGTGCCTCTAAGCCGCCTATGATATGAGTTAAAACGAAACTTTTGATAGATCTTACATAGTTTGGTGATCTTGAGGTAGTGCTTGAGAGATGACAAGGGAGGTCCAAGGTGGTTGGTTGTTGTGGGACCTACATTGTATCATTTTAGGGAGTCTTTGCCTCCCATGGTTTTGACAGAGGTTCTTTATGTTATGAACTTGAAGAAGAACTTAGTGTCGGTTTCTACTATTGAGGATAAGGTCTATGAGGTCTTGTTCCATAATGATAGGCCAGTGCTTCTTTCCCCAGAGGGTCTAGCATCACTTGAAACCCAAAGTAGTTGGTACCCTGAACGTAGAAACATACAAGTTTTTGTTCTAGCCGGTGAGAGCATTGATTCATACTACACTGATGAGTGACCTGTATGTGAGATGTATGAGGAGGATGGCACATTTGCACCATGGGGCTAGCGAGAGTTGAGGGAGATAATTGTGAGGTTCAGTTGATTCCAGAGCACCATGAGTTGTGTATTACAAGGGGTGTGCTTTAGGAGAAAGTACAAGAATGCCGCTTTCGGCAGTGATGAAACCTTGAGGATACTTGATCTTGCCATTGAATGTATGTGGCCGATGTGCCGACATGATTGGCTGACCTATAC
This sequence comes from Picea sitchensis, assembly GCA_010110895.2. NCBI lineage: Eukaryota > Viridiplantae > Streptophyta > Pinopsida > Pinales > Pinaceae > Picea > Picea sitchensis. Next base: position 78,911 of record SNQJ01S0014120.1, read on the forward strand.
TATGTTGTATTCATTCTGACTTCTCTCTCGAAAGTCTTGGATTTTTCTTCATGAAGACCAAGGGCAGGTCTTGATCCGGTTCAAGTTTAAACTCTTGTGGAGAACAGGCGAGGAAGCATCAGTCCACAGACTCGAACAATGAGGGGTAGTATACCTCAAGGAGTTCATGAATACATTAGGAGAGAGGCATCGGGGAGGGAGTTGTGGATTCCTTACAACCAGCGGCGAGAATGGGGTTGCAGAGAGAGAGGAGAATAGGAGCCCATTGTTGAGGCTGCAGAGCCATATTCCACATGATGAGAGCGCCACTATTCCTATAAAATTTTGAAACCATGCCCCACACTCGTCTATCTGAGAACATGAGTCCTCCTGAGAGTACGTGGGGAGCATGACTCGAGAGCTCACAGGAAGAAAGCCTGAGATTGGGCACTTTAGGATTTTTAGGTGCATCATATTCATATCATACGAGAAGAGGACAAAAGGCACAGAAGCCCATGGCAGAAGGGGATCTTTGTTGGTTATAGTGAGACTAAGGCTTTCTGTATATAACTTCCTTCCTTGAGGAAGGAGAATGTTGAGAGGGATGTCCAGTTTGAGGAGGATAGAAGCCTTTAGGGAAGTCTAGACTCTCTAGAGGAGAGGGTAGGTCTTCATCTAGAGACCAGGAGGGAGTGAGCTTTCTGCCCGGCCAGACTCTGATAACACAGAGTTGGAGGCCTGGCAACCCCGAGGTGACAGCGAGGTTCCACGAGGGGCAGGGGCCCTGAGAGTTGATTGAGGAGTTCCACAGGCCCCTCACCCCAGTCCTAAGTTTGAGACTCCAGTGCCCAAAGGAAGTCTACATGAGGATCATTTGTGCCCAAGCCAGATGGGGTTGAGAGCAAAGTCAGTCCCCCTCCCACCGGGACACTACTTGAGAGGAGAAGCCCAGTAGCTTCAAGACACTGAGAACATAGGGTTAGAGTGGGGAGTCCCGGGCAGGCAATGAGGAGAGTAAATCTCGAGAGAGTTTGCAACTTCCTTCAGATGGTGGCATTCGGGGATTGGGCAGCCACTTTTAGGAAGCTTGGTGAAGCAGGTATGGAGAGATGCCATGATGGGAAGAGCACAATTGCATCATGAAGCGATCTTAAGAGTTGTTGCCAAGACACGAGGGAAGTCAATAGGTGACTTCGAGGTGAAAATCTACAAAAACTAAAAGCTTGTATTTAGGATGGCATTGAAATTTCAAAGCTGCTTGTGGCACCGAAGTTTTCTGAGGTTGAGAATTGACTATGATGAACCTTTAAGTGGGTTGCTAGGCCCTTCGATCAGAAGGCAGTGATCTCAGAGCTACAGAGATGGGTTTGGAAGATCCACAGATGGATGTGAAGACACATTCTGAATAATGCCCCGTGAGGAGGTATACATTGAGATCCATTGGGCTTTGAGGTGCATGGGAATGATATTGTGTGTAGATTGAAAGAAGGCATTGTATGGGCTAAAAACCAGCTCCCGAGCTTGGTGAGATAGATGCCTATTTCTGTGTGATTGGGTTTTGAGAAAAGTGAGGCCGGATCCCAACCTATACTTCATTGTCGTTGGAGAGGATCATCTCATTCTATTTCTATATGTAGATGATCTTCCATTCTGAGAGGCGAGAACACTCACTCCAGCCGGTAGGAGAACCTTTCTTGAGTTGAGAGATAGTGATATCGAACTAATGCATTACACAGGATTGGAGTTTGAGAACTGGACATCTTCACAGGACATAGAAATTATATGTGACATTTTGAGCGAATTCCAGTGGGAGATAAGCAGGCTATAACCTCCCATGATTACCAGCGGAAAAACTTCATGTACGAGTCCACGGTTAATTGAATTCCATTTTTGTATCATTGATTGGTCGGGTCATTGATGTATTTGGTCAATACGAGGCGAGATATTTGTTTTGCTTACATCTGTACTTTCTAAATTGAGTTCATGGTGGAGCCTAGGAGAGTGCAGCAGGTAACAACAAAACATGTGCTCATGTATCTTTGTGGTGCAGTAGATTATGGTTTGGACTATCGCATAGAGGAGATAAGGTTAAATACGGTTGGCTATACAGGGCTTCGGATTGGGCAAAGATATTAATGAGTGGCAAGGGAAAAAGCACTTGAGTCTTTGCCAGTTGGGATCAACGGTTGTGTCTTGGTTTAGTCGAAAACAAAAGTGTTAACTGTGAGTTCGGTGAATATATGGCAACCAATCGAGGCGGTTGTGAGGCCCTTTGGCTTCAAAATATGTTGGTGGGATTGTTCGATGTGAAGTTGAGGCCCTCTGTGATTTCTTGTGATGTCAATTTGCATTAAACTCTCGGAGAATCCGGTTTTTCATGACCGGTCTAAACTTTATCAAGATTTGTTATCACTTCATCCTTGATTATGTTTAGAGAGGAGCTGTGGAACTACAATACATATCTGAGAAGGCCCGGAGTTCTGGAACATACTCACCAAGGCATTTAGCATGGGCAAGTTTGTATTTTAGGGACAAGCTTGGAGTGGTGAGTAACACTTTCTCGGTATGTTTTTCAGGGACAAGCTTGGAGTGGTGAGTAACACTTTCCTCAGTATGAGGGAGTGTTAAATTTTTAATTAAATAAAGTACCAAGGCAAGTGTTACTCTTCCCTAGGCGCCTAAGGGGGAGAAAGTGCCTAATGTGGGCCCTAGTCATTTAATTTGTGAGATGCAAATTAAAAGGTGACTTTATGACTAAAGTGAGGGTGAGTGAAGAGACATCTAATCTTAGCCACTCATCTAATCTAATCTCATCCATTGGATTAGAGAGACTCCTCACCTACCTCATGAGGTCGATTAGGGTAGAGGGGCGCACCCATTCTTGTGTAGTTGAATCATTTTTGAGAGAGCAAGAGAGAGAGCATTTTCGAGCAGCAAGAGAGTAGCCATTTCTTAGAGCTAGGGCACGCATCCCAAGGTAGCAAACTAGCACAAAAATCAAGGTAGCAAGTTCAACATTCACAGGAGGCCATACAACACGGATTCCAAGGTCCGTACAGTCTCGTGGGAGCACAAAAATCGAGTAAAGGGAGCAACATTTATTACTGGCCGTACAGTACGGATTTACTCAGTCCGTACGGTCCAGTTTGGCACAAATTTCAAGGAGGGAACAACAACTGTACTCTGTCCGTACAGTACGGATTTACACAGTCTGTACAGCCTCTTTACTGCACAAAAATCAAGGCGTGTTGCTGTGTGTAATTTCTGGAAAGAGTGGCACGGTTTTCTAGGAGGCCATATAGCCATTAATACACCCAGAAAGTTGCTGCTGCTGTTCGCACGAATTTCAAGGTGACCATACTGCATTATGGAGGCACAAAAATCAAGGAGCAGACCTGTTTTTGATAGCAGAATATTCTGGAAAGAATTTTGAGGAGTTGGCTCATTTTCCTGTGAAGATTTGGCACGGTTGTCGAGATAAGTTTGTCATTTAAATTTCTGAAGATGAATATGCTGTAACAGAATTCTCTGAATTTCCTAAATAATAAAAATCTACCTCTCTCGCTGGTTTTCCCCTTGTGGGTTTTTCCAGGGTCAAAGTTAGACCAAAATTTCTGTGTCTATAATTTTTTGAGTTTTATATGCTGCTGATATTTTATTTCTGCGTTGAAAACGAAGTTCAGAATCCTCATGTTTCAGTTCTGAAATAATTTTCTGCTGTGTATTTAATTGCTGATATAAAACTGCGTTTGGGCATTAAACATTGGCTGAAAAATCAGCGAGACTGAAACTGGGTTGGGGTCTGAAAAATTAACACTCAAAACCAACAAAAATACCAAGCTGCCCACTCCAAACAAAAAATACCCAACTCAAACATGAATGAATGAATGAAGAGAGTAATGGAGAATGTTTATTTTCCATGGGTGTCTGTATCATAATCCATGGAGCCTACTAATGGGCCTTTCATTGGCCAAAATAAGAGGAAAAAAATGCATTTTTCATTTCCATGCGGGAACTTCCTAGAGGGTATGAGGAGCGTGGAGTAACAATCGGGATCATGAAGGGAGCGAAAGTGGATAGGGAGGGTGGTTTAGGACTCAAGAGCACACTCTTGAAAGCACTTTCATCCAAGAGAGGGTGCGCCCCCAATAGGGATGCTCTTGGTATCCCCGATCTAGTGACCATGATGAATGAAATAATTCAAACATCCTCCCGCAATGGTCAGTCTAGAAACTACACCAAGTTTGTCTCTAACTTTTACAAATTTGTTTGGGCCAAGAGACTTGGTGAAATTGTTTGCAGTCTGGGCTTGAGTTGGAAAGTATTTCATCTCAACTTCTCCTCCATCTACAAGTTGTCAAATGAGATGGCAATGCACATCAATATGTTTGGTTCAATCATGTATGACATGTTGATGTTTGAGTAGCTTCGAAAGATATTCTAATTGTATTTGTATTGTATTAGACCAAGTCAAAACCCTAAAGAATAATATTATGTTGTATTTGTAAATTCGGCCTTGTTGTGCCTTTGTAAAAGTCAAAAGTAAATTAGAAAGTGTCAATTGTACAAGTCAGCCCTGACCTAATTAAAGGGTGACTTAACTATTATTTATATTAGGCTAGGCGCCTCACTTGAAGAACATACACAACACAAGTTCTCTCTCAAGGAAAAGTGTGCAAGTCTTAGGAGGAGATGCAACTACAAAGGAGGATTGTTTTTCATGAAGGGTTTTGGTTATCTCTTGGTCTATCTTTCTTGGTCTAGTGTTGCACTACTCTATTGTGATCAGGGTTTCTGGTCTATCCTCTGGCTATCTTCTATTTCGTGAGATCTCTCTTGGAGAGAGACATTGTACTTGTTGACGAATCTATATTGAAGAAGTTTTGTTGGGTTTTCTCCCCCAAGAGGGTTTCCTAGGATAAATCTTGTGTATATCGTGGATGTCTTTCTTTCAGTGATCCTTATGCATGTAGTTATTGTTCTAATAGTTAAAAGTTAAAAGAATACAAAATACACTTAATTGCTTAAGCGAAATTTTAACATGGTATCAGAGCATGCATGAAAGAAGCCATTTTCACAGTCTAGAGGAACTCGTTGGGGAAAACAAGTCCATAGGAAGACTCTCCTATCCCTAGCACATCTTTTCCCTAGACCAGTTTTGCAGTTTTCGCAGTTTCTGAAAATTAGGGTTTCTGCATAAAACCCTAGGTGAAGGACCCTGGTCAAGATAAATCCATCAAGGAGTTCGCCTAAGGAGGGCACATATTTCCCTTGGATCAGATTTCCAAAATTCTGAAGTTGAAAAATTAGGGTTTCCTCATGAAACCCTAGGTCAAGGCGTTTAGGCAGCAGCAAACTGAAGTTGGAGCAGATCACCTTGGCACAACACACTCTTTGGTAAGTTCAAAGCCGTTCTTTGAAAAGTTTTATTTTCTTTTCGTATTTTCGTCGAAGGGCAAGATGACTTCCAATATTAAGGTTGATGAGAAGCTTGAGGGTGTTGATAACTTCCGAGCATGGAAGTATAGAGTAATGCTCATTCTAGAAGAGAATGATCTAGAAGGTTTTGTCAAAGAAGAAGTTCTAGAACCCGAGGCAATTGAGGCCAAGTCAAAGCACAAGGTAAAACAAGACCATAGGAAGACTCTCCTAACCTTAGCACATCTTTTCCCTGGACCAGTTTTGCAGTTTTTGCAATTTCTGAAAATTAGGGTTTTTGCATAAAATTCTAGGTGATGACGTCACCCACCTTCTGAAGGACGCTGGTCAAGATAAATCCATCAAGGAGTTCGCCTAAGGAGGGCACATCTTTCACTCGGATCAAATTTCCAAAATTCTCAAGTTGAAAAATTAGGGTTTCCTTATGAAACCCTAGGTCAAGGCATCTAAGCAGTTGCAGATTGAAGTTGGAGCAGATCACCTTAGCATAACACAGTCTCTGGTAAGTTCAAATCCCTTCTTTGAAAAGTTTTTAGTTTCTTGTCGTATTTACGTCCAAGGGTAAGATGACTTCCAACACTAAGCTTGATGAGAAGCTTGAGGGTGCTGATAAATTCCAAGCATGGAAGTATAGAGTAATGCTCATTCTAGAAGAGAATGATCTAGAAGGTTTTGTCAAAGAAGTTCCAGAACCAGAGGGAGATGAGGCCAAGGAAAAGCACAAGAAGAACCTGGTTAGGGAAAAGAGGATTATCGCAGATTCTATCAAGGATCACTTGATCCCTCATGTCTCATCGTTGAAGACTCCAAAGCAGATGTTTGATGCTCTATCTTGATTATATGAAGGCATGAATAGCAATCAAAAGATGACATTGAGGACTCAACTCAAGAGTGTGAAGATGCAGAGTTCAGAAACCATTCAATCCTACTTCCCAAGGGTATCTCAAATCAAAGAACAACTTGAATCCATTGAAGACACAATCGAAGAAGATGAACTAGTGATGACTACATTAAATGGTCTCACGAGGTCTTGGGAATCATTCATTCATTAGAATCTATTCAAGAAGAAAGCTAACAAAGTTTAGCAGGCTATGGGAAGATTGCACATCTGCCAGAATATGGGACACATTGCAAGAAATTGTCCTCACTCAAAAGATCAGGTCAGAAGAGGAAAATATAAAAGACATCATGCTCATGCCACAAAAGACGATGAACCTGATCAGAAGAAATCCAAAGAAGATGATTCCAACGAAGATTATGTATTGATATCAACTCTTAGAGGAACACTTACTCATGGAAGTGACACATTGCTTATTGATAGTGGTGCTTCTAAGCACATGACAGGTTACAAGGATTCTTTTTCAGAATTAGTTCAAAAGGATTCACCTCACAAGGTGAAGCTCAGTGATGAATATCAGTATCCCATTAAAGGAGTAGGAGAAGCTTCTTAGAAATTGGATTTCGGAAAGCCTATGAAGATAAAGGATGTTCTGTATGTACCTAGTTTGAAGAAGAATCTTCTTGCTATCTGAACATTGGATGAGAAAGGATACAAAGTTGCTTTCATTGATGGTGAAGTTCTCATGTGGCCCAGAGGAAAGTCTATTGATGATGCTGTGGTGATTGGTGTTCAAGAAGCAGGTCTATACAAATTGAAGGGACGTTCAAATTCAACATTAGTACACAACACAGTTACTCCAAGTGAGCTATGGCATAGAAGATTTGCTCACTTACATTAGAAAGCATTACCGATCGTGAGCAAGACAGTGACAGGTTTGCCAGAGATCCAAGTGAATCATGAAGGCATATGCTGTTAGAATATAGAAGAATGTGTGCTTGTTTTACCATTGACGATACCCTCGTCACCCAACCATAGGCCAAAGCCACCCTCCGAGCACCTTAACCTTGACTGAGAATTACTCCGGAAGCAAACCCTAGGCTAGATAGCCAAACAAGGTGTAGCGCATCTTCCTCCAAGGATAGCGCACCAACAATAGCTGATTAGATAGCCCAAACCCTAGCCAAGAGATAGTCCAAGCCAACACTGAAACTGCTAGCTGCAGCAGCTGCACCTGCAGCTCTCCTCCACACGTGCGCACCAAACTGGAAACTGCAATTCTGAGATGTGACAAATGAGAACTGGCGCCCTGTATTTATAGTGGTTTTGCCAGTTTTGTTGGGGCCGACTTCTTCTGGATATGTGTCTGTTTAGTATATTATTATTATTTCTGGTCGACTTCTTCTCTTGAAGGCTAATAACCTAATATAAATTATCTTCTTGAGCCGACAAGACTTCTAGGGTTATTAGCCAACTCATTAGGGTTTTCTCTTGCTTTCCGGAGTCTTCTATTCTCGTCAGGTTCACATGTGGAGGTAAATACCTCCCATAGCTACCATAATATTAACACTCCCTCCTAGCTAGGGAGGTATTACAGGTAATGGAGTTGAGCACAAAAACATACCATAGATTGAGACATAATCATTCAGATGAGGTCCATGATGAACCTGAAGCTCCCAGAGTTGCAGATACAAATGCAGGCGATGATCTTGTACTAGAAGATCATGATATGGAAGAACCATAGAGACCTGCAAATTCAGCCCGAGGGATGAATACAAAGAAGAGAAGACCAACTTGGGCTCGAGAAATTATTCAGGATGCTGAGAAGTAATGTGCTCCAGATGGATCTTTTAGAGAAAACAAGAGACTACGACCATACTCTAGTTACGTGGCATTGCTAAGTGACAATATTGATGTTGAGCCTACTCGTTACGAAGAGGCCAAAGAGAAGAAAGAATGGAAGGATGCCATGATTGAGGAGTATCGGTACATTGTAAAGAATGATGTTTGGGATGTGGTTCCGAGACCGAAAAAGAAGACAATGATAAGTTCCAAGTGGATTTACAAGACGAAGCATTCAACAGATGGCAGTGTCAAGAAGCACAAGGCAAGGTTTGTGGCTCGTGGTTTCTCCCAGAAAGAAGGAATAGATAATGAGGAGACATTTGCTCTTGTGGCGAGATACACTTTGATTAGAGCTATACTTGCGATAATTGCAGTAATGAAGTGGAAGGTACACCTGATGGACGTGAAGACAACTTTTCTAAATGGTGTAATCGAAGAGGAAGTGTATCTGGAGCAGCCACAAGGTTTCTAGACACATGACAGTCAACCACATGTGTGCAGATTGAAGAAAGCCTTCTATGGATTAAAGCAAGCATCCAGGGCATGGTACGGTAGAATTGACAGTTTCCTGATGAGCTTGGGCT
>SNQJ01S0014120.1:93057-106027 GCA_010110895.2 Picea sitchensis
TTGTGTGTTTTGGAAATTTCAGCAAGTACTTCTCTTTGGCAAAGGTGCGCACCTCTCTTGGGCGCTAGGGTTTCTAGGGCTTAAGCACCCTCTTGTGTGCTAAGTAATTCATGGTGGTGAAAGGTCTTTCTCTTGAAGAATATAGCAAAGGATTTGGCTGGGTTTTCTTCCCTTGTTGAGAAGGGTTTCCCAGGATACATTTTGTGTTCTTGTGCATGGTGCTTCTTCTTGTGATCTTTGTTGTTGCAACATTTATGGTTATGGTTAAATGATAAAATGGAATGAACTACATGCTTAACCTAATGCTTATGAAAAAACAACAAAATTACTTCACATGCCCCTTTATTGCTACTTTGTATTTATCTTATGTAGAGGAAAGTGAAATTGCATGTTGTTTCTTGTTATCTAGGAAATTGCCCCTATGCCAAGACTGAACACATAACATGTTGATTTCATGTCATCTATGGATCTTGCCCAATCCGAGTTTGAGTAGCCACACAACTAAGGCTTCTTGCTTTTCCCATATAATATGACAAAGTCCAATGTTCCCTTTACATTCCGTAGCTCCCTCTTCACTATTGTCCAATGTTCTGTTTTTGGAGTTTGCACAAATAAGGAGATGTCACTGACTACATAGCTCAAGTTATGTATAGTGGTTGTAAGATAGAGTAAGTTGCCCACTAGTTATCTATAGATTGATTCATTTACTGCCTTTGAATCAGTCTTGGTTGAACGTTTAGCCCTTTTTCCATAGGTGTAGATGAGATTTTACAATCTGCCATCATAAACTTGTTTAACAAACGTTTGGCATATTTTTTTTGTGAAACAAAAATATGATTATTTCTTTGTCAAACTTCTACTCCTAAGCAATAATGTAGGAGGCTTAAATTTGTGATGCCAAAAGATAAACATAACTTTGATTTGACCTTTGCATTTGCTCCTTCCTCACTTCCTATAATGATGATGTCATCAACATATATCAGTAGAATCACCACATTATGATTCTCTGTTTTGATGTAGATATTGGGACCAAAATGACCCCATACGAATTGCTCTTCTCCCAAATACCTATCATTTGTAATGTACCATGCCCTGGGAACTTGCTTCAACCCATAAAGAACTTTCTTCAATCTGTGTACCAAATTTTCCATCCGTAGAACTTCAAATCCCCATTGGTTGGTACATGTATGCTTTTTCCTCTAGATCGCCATTGAGGAAGGCACTCCTCACATCCATTTGAGGTAGTTTCTAGCCAAACTATGTTGCCATGTTTGGAACCAAGTGAATTGTAGCCATTTTTGCAATAGGAGAAAATGTCTCCTCATAGTCAACCCCTTCCTCTTGAGCAAATCCTTTTGCAACTAGCCTTATACTTGACTTTGTAGATTCATTTGCAACCAATGGGTTTCTTGCTTATAGGTAGCCCATGTCTGATTCTTCATTAAAATCTAATGTTTGGCTTGCATGGCCTTTTCCCATGCTAGACTACCTTTGGCTTCTTCATAATCTCGAGGATCGAAGTATTTTTTAGGGCTAGCCATCAAAGCATAATTCATTGTTACTAGATGCCTTACCTCTTTTTGGTTACATTCCTAACTCATACTAAGGTGCTCATCCCAATGAGCATCATCATTATAATCCTTTGAACTAAATGCCCTATCTCTTTTTGGTCTACATTCCTGGCTCATGTCAGGTAGTTGTTCCCATTTTTGTAATAGGAGAAAATGTCTCCTCGTAGTCAATCCCTGCCTCTTGAGAAAATCCTTTTGTAACTAGCCTTTTACTTGACTTTGTAGATTCATTTGCAACCAATGGGTTTCTTGCTTAGAGGTAGCTTTGTGAGAGCCCATGTCCAATTCTTCATGAAAGTCTCCTATCCAAACAACAACAGTAGGTTCGTGGTTTGAGATAGCAAGAAATTAATGGACCATTTCTATCAAGAGTTTCTTTTCTTCGGCCTTGGATGCTAGGAGAGATACATATACGGAGGTGGAGAACCCACATAGTAGGGTTTCCTTCTCTTTTTCTAGCAGCAAGTCCAAATGGCATTGATCTCCTTGTGTCCTCCTTCAAGGCATCCCTCTAGGCAATTTTTGTCATTGGACCCTTAGTAGTTATTGTATCTATCTAGTTTTTCCAACAATACTTTCTTTCATAGTTATAGAGTTTGGATCTTAGACTAGGTTTACTTTTGACTTTTATAGTAGTGGACCTTGTGCTCTTACACTGTATTGATACTTTTCTACTTAGCAATTCGATAGACCTATTTGTGGTCATTTGTTTGACATTAATAAAATTATCTTATCTATCATACAACTAGCCATCTCCATGATGGTATGATTTCACTTATCTACCACTTGATTTTGCTTATGGAGTGTAGGGTGTGATGTATTGTTGTTGAATTCTTCTTGAGTATAGCAATCAAGAAAATAATTGGAGCAAAATTCTTGCCGTTATCATATCGGAGGATTTTAATGCTTTTACTAGATTGGTTTTCTACCAAAGCCTTGAACTTCTTGAACTAAATAATCACATCTGGTTTCGTCTTTAAAAAATACACCCACATCTTCTTGGCAAAGTCCTCTCTTCAAACAATATAAATACCTAGCTTCGGAGAATGGTGTCGTCTTCGTAGGCCCACAAATTTCAGCATGGATCAATTGAAGAACTTTTTTAGCTCTCCAAGCTAGTCCTTGTTCAAAGGGAGTCTTGTACAACTTTTCAGCCTAACATGATTCACAAATTCCTTGTTAATTCTATATATCTGGAAATCCATCAACTAAACTTTTCTTAGCCAAATAAGAAAGAGATCTCAATTTCAAATGCCCATTCCTTTGATGCCAAAGCTCATTGCTATTTTGACCACTGATGGCCATCAAAAGATATTCTTTTGGCTCCCTTACATCAACCAACCTGAAAATTCCATGCTCTTCAATACCAAGTTTGAATGTCTTCTTATTGGCCCTACCCACAAAATAACATTTGTGATTGTTGAATATCACATGTAAGTGGGGGTTGTGCTTCATAACTTGACTAATATAAAGTAGGTTCTTATCAATTTTGGAACATAGTGAACATTGAGAAATACCAGCTTTCTATCTGACATGGTTATCTACACATTACCTTTGCCTTCTACCATATATTCCTCCTCATTACCAAATGCCATAGAATCATTGGAAGATTCATTAGCAACATAACTAATATACCAATATCTCCTATTGGTAAAATCACAAGATGCACCTAAATACATATACGAAGCAAAGGTTTTCACATTGTTTGCTTTATCCAGTGCCATAAACACAAAGGTCTTCCTCTTCCTTATGTTCTGCAACATTGATCTGCTTCTTTGGCCCTTGGTTATTATTTTCATCCCATAACCTTTTTCTGCAAAACATTTTCTTATGGCCTATTTTTCCATACAAATGACACTTAAAAGTCATGTGATTACGTGATTTATCCATGCTGCTACTCTCATTCTTCTTAGAAAGCATGGATTGCGTGATTACGTGATTCATCCATGCTGCTACTCTTCATTCCTGCTACTACTTCCAAACTGTTTTTTCCACCTACCTCGCTGAAAGAGCTTAGTTCTCAAGTCCTCAAGCTTCAGGTCAACATTAGAGAAAGTAATATTTAGGGTATCAATAAAATGCTCAATTGAGGCTTGTAAACTTTTGAGAGCAAATACCACCATGTCTTCTTCTTCCATTTTTTGCCCAATGGCATTCAAATTTTCTCCAAGGTCTTCTATATTTAGTGAATGATCTTGTAAAAACTCACTTTCTTCCATTTTTCTTGGAAACAGTTATTTTTTAAGGAAAAAGGCTCGTCCTTTATTTGAAGTTCCATGCAATTCCTTTAGTGGCTTCCAAACAGCTGCAGACCTGCGGTCTTCTCTTCAGGAAGTATTTTATCAATCTTGGAAAGCTTTATCAATATCACCACTACTCTATTCTGCTCATTGAACTTGGTTTGATCATTTTTGGCTATTGTTGGTTGTCTTTCCTTGCCCAACACAAGCTGATCCAGAACCCTGCACTCAAAGATAGCTAGCATATACTGTTTCCAAGAACTATAATTCTTCCCAGAGAATTTCGAGGTACCCTCTAACATAATGTTAGATAAACTAGCCATAAGAGCACAACAAATCTAGCCATTTTTTTCAGGTTACAAAGCCTGGGAAAACCCCTGAGTACTTCCCCTCATTTCAAGGATGGTACCCAGGGTAAACCCTAGAATCTTCATGGCACAGGGCTGGTCAACGACCGGGCTCAAAGCCATTACAACAATATACTTGTTATGAGCTGAACATGTCACTTGCGGAAATTGAACCTGGGTGGGGAGGATAACAATTTCCTTCCAACCACCCAAGCTAAACCCAATTGACATACAACAAATCTAGCATATTTTATGTCACTGAAATTAAAGTCTACCACTGAAATATAGACTTACTGCCAAGAAAACTGCAATTTTCTTACCCTAAAATGAAAATTACAGAGATAAAAAACAAATATTCTTGTTGGAAAACTGACATCTGCTGAAAAATGCACAGATCTATTGCAGATCTGTCAAATACTTGCTAAATCAGACAATTTCTTGCTCTTTCCTCCCCCAAACTGCAAATTATTGAGAAAAGCAAAAAATTACCATTCTGACAAATTGTAGCCAATTACCTGCTGGATGTGCAAACTTATTGTGAAATTGACCAAATCGGATGTTGTTTCATCGAATTGACTGAAAAAATAATCATTTTCAGCTGCTGGGACTATGTATATGCTGTATGGCATGCAAATTATTGTCAAACTGTATGGCATGCAAAGTCTAAAGTCTAGATGACCATTGTGAACTAAATAACTCCAACAAAAAATTCAAAAATAAATAGCTATTTGAAATCAACTTAACTGAGATCAAACTGAAATTTGAAATGATTCAAGAGACATTGTTAGAAACATAAGCCAATACATGCCATATTGATATTACTAGTAGAAAATTTCTAAGTATACATAGTACATGGTCCAAATGTTTGGCAAAATGCCCAAAGAGGTACTGAGTCCAAAATTGCCCAAGGGCCAAAATATACCTTAAATTTGATCATAAGGTTCAATCTTCTGCTTCAAGCCTATCCATATATCCATCGTTGTCATCGGGCTAAATCACAATATATCATCTAAGGGCATCCCAACCAAGCCTGCATCTGGTGAAGAAGTGTACCCTCTTTCAGATCAATCTGAGAATCATCTTTGGCATCCACATCCCACCATGTTGCAAGCCCCTCTAACTATTTAGGTACCTTCCTTGAATGAAGGCAAAGACTGCTTTGTACATAAATAAGTTTCTCTGCTCTCTGATAGGTAAGTTGTAACATACCCAGCCACCCACAGGCCAGGCATGATAACCACAAGTCCCTTCTCTGGACTAATTCGACCCCTGCTCTAACTTTAAATAACAGGGATATGCATTAAAGATTCTCATGCATTGATCAAGATTCATGCTAAACATAAAAGCAATGAAGCATAGCACATGCACAACAATACCCAACAAGCATGCATACTCTAAAACATATCAAATTCAATGATAATTAAATACACAACGGAAATAATTCATACATAGGTAAATAATACCATAATAAAGAGAACTTATCTTTTATAGAAGAGAACCACTGACTGGTTGCATACCAAGGATGTCCCCCCCAACCGTAGACATGGTTGCTCCAAGTCTCAACAACAATGTCACCCCCGAGCCAGGGCTATGAATCCAGCCTGCACAACCCAAGAGAATGGACCCCCACCCTTCTCTGCCACGTAGTCCCTCAGGCAGTCCTTCTCCTTCCAAGGCTCCAGTGCAGTTGGTGTAGAATCTCCATGCTGGGACTCTAAGGACTTGCAGCTGCGAGCAAAGTTGGGCACATGCCAAAACATGAACTTTGGGGCTCCGAGACTTCGGTGCTTCGGAGGATTTCGCTGCTGAACACCACCATACCCCCAGATTGTCGAACGCCAAAAATACGAACACTTGTGAATCTACGGACACGTGTCCCCAAACACGAACGATCCAAATTTACTTCGAAGTGCGAGACTTCGGGAGATTTTCTTCCTGGTAGCTTATGTGCTCGCTTCTCTCGTAGTGTCGAATCTCCGAACTAATGTGAGATCTACAACTCACACTTGCTCACACGCAAATTGAGCGGTTGGACTATGATCTTCTCCACTTTGCTTCGCCTTCTAATCTACGCTTGATCCAACGACCCAGACCTGTCCTTGGTCAAATCCAACGGTCCGATACTCTTCCCAATGATTTACGTTGTAGATTCACTCCGAGACTTCGGAGCTTCAGAGCTTCGGGCTTCTTTTACAACAAGGAACTTAAAATTGTTGAAGCAGCGAAGTCTGAAGGACTTGAGGGTTTAACCTCTGTGCTCATTTCCTAGATCTGACAGTTGTGAAGGATGTGGACCCTTCCCGAATAGATCCTACGGCCATCGCGGTTTCCCAAACCGCTACACCTCCTGAGCTTTCAAACACAATTAAGGTGCGCTCTCAATGCCTTCTGGCACTTTGCAACTTAATTTCTCTTTGAAACTTTTGCTTCAATCTCTGTTTGCACAGCCCATCCAGGCTTAGTATTGGCACTGGGCTCTAGTACCAAACTGTAACATACCCAACCACCCACAGGCTAGACATGCTAACCACAAGTCCCTTCTCTGGACTAATTCAACCCCTGCTCTAACTTTAAATAACAGAGAAATGCATGAAAGGTCCTCATGCATTGATCAAGATTCATGCTAAACATAAAAGCAATGAAGCATACAACATGCACAACAATACCCAACAAGCATGCATACTTTAAACATATTGAATTCAACGATAATTAAATACATTACATTTCTTGGGCACTCTGGCCTCTCAACAATGTAACAATACATTATTTAATATGGGGGCTCAGAACTTGGGGTGTTACATCCCCTCCCCCTTATTTTGGCACTATCCTCAGTGCATATACAAACAAGAATCAAAATTCCAAAATTTATTCAAAAAGTTGTGGGTACTTTGCCCGCATGGCATCTCCATGCTCCCATGTAGCATCATCATGACCGTAGCAGGTCCACTGAACTGTTACCAGCTCTATAACTCGATTTTGAAGCATTTTGACTTTTCTATCCAATATTCTCACTGTTGGACCTGAAAGTCTCCCTCTGTCTCTACCTGAATCAGATGCCAATCAATAACATGGTTAGGATCATGTATATATTTCTTTAGCAAAGAGACATGAAATACATTATGCACATTCATGAAAACACGCAATGCAA
Organism: Picea sitchensis; assembly: GCA_010110895.2. NCBI lineage: Eukaryota > Viridiplantae > Streptophyta > Pinopsida > Pinales > Pinaceae > Picea > Picea sitchensis. The sequence goes on from SNQJ01S0014120.1 coordinate 100,364, forward strand.
ACATGTATGCAACTGTCCCTATTCTGTCCAATATCTCAAATGGACCATAGAATCTGGCTGCCAACTCTATACAGCTACCCAAATTCAAAGACCTCTTTTTGGGCTTTACTTTCAAAAGCACATGCTCCCCCACTTTAAATTCTCTTGATGTCCTATTCTTATCTGCATAAACCTTTTGTCTATCCTGAGTTGCCTTTAAATTATGCTTAATCTTAACCATCTGGTCTTCCATATCCTTGAGCAACTCTGGCCCAAGTACCACTCTATCTGTTGGGTTGTCGTAGCGTACTGGAGTATTGCATTTCCTACCATACAAAGCTTCAAAGGGGCTCATCTTCAATGAAGCTTGATACCCATTTTTATAGGCAAACTCAACCAAGTGCAAGTAATCTTCCCACTTAAATGGCTTATCCATCACATACATTCTCAACATGTCTTCAATTACTCGATTGACCTCTCTGTCTGCCCATCTGACTGCGGATGGTATGTTGTGCTAAAGTTTAGATTTTTATCAAATCCCTTAAATAATCCCTTCTAGAAATTCGAAGTAAACTTCATGTTTCTGTTTGAGACAATTTTCCTAGGTATCCCATGCAACCTAACAATTTCCTTCATGTAAATTTCTGCAATATTAGTTGTTGCATGAGTTGTTTTTATAGGAACAAAATGAGCAGCCTTTGTCAATTTATCAACCACTACCATGATTGATTCATGTTGTCCTGGGCAATTTAGTTATGAAGTCAATGGTTATCACTTCCCATTTATTCTCTGGAATTGGTAATGGTTGTAGCAAACCTGTTGGGTGTCTATGCTCAACCTTCACCTTCTAACATTCCATACATCTGGCAATGTAATCAACAACATCCTTTTTCATCTCCGACCAAAAGAATTGGCTTCTTACTATTGTAATTGTTCTCTGGTAACCGGGATGTCCAGCAAACAGAACATTATGCATTTCTTTTAATACCAAATTCCCAAGTTCTCTGGAACTAGGAACATAAATTCTATTTTTATGCATAAGTAATCCATCTTCCTTTATCTCATACTCTTTCATTTTCTATTGTACATCTCCTTGCTGTAAGCTTTCTCTTAGCTGTAGGTAATGTTGATCTGTAACAACAACATCTAAAATTTTTCTCTTCAAGTCTGACTGATGCATACTAACAGTTGTAGCATGCATGAGATGTACTCTTCTATTAAGTGCATCAACAACTTTATTTTCTTTTCCTTTGATATGCTTGATATCAAAGTCGTATTCACTTAAAAATTCCAGCCATCTTGTTTGACTGGCATTCAAAGTTGGTTGTTCAAAAAGATACTTCAGACCACTGTGATCTGTTCTCAATTCAAATCTCTTTCCCATGAGGTAATGCCTCCACATCTTCAATGCGTGAACAATGGCAACAATCTCTAAGTCATGTGTGGCATAGTTCCTCTCATGTTCCTTAAGCTTTCTGGACTCATAACCGATGACATGTCCATTTTGAGTAAGGGCTCCACCAAGTCCTTCCTTGCATGCATCTATACATACCACAAAACTTTCATTTAGGTCAACAATGTTCAACACAGGTGCACTAGTGAGTGACTCCTTCAACAAATTAAAGTTCTCTTCACATTCAGATGCCCATTCAAATTTAATTCCCTTATTTTGCAAAGAAGTGATGGGATGAGCAATCTTAGAGAACCCTGCTATAAACCTTCTGTAGTAACTAGCTAACCCCATAAAAGATATGACTTCTGAAACATTCTTGGGCGCGGGCCATCCTCTAATGGCTTCAATCTTCTCTAGATCCACTGCTATACCCTGTTCCGAAATAATGTGCCCCAAGTAATGGATTTGTTCTTGATAAAAATAACACTTACTCAGCTTGGCATACAATTGATGTTCCCTCAACACTTGCAATACCAATCTTAGGTGATGTTCATGCTCTTCCTCTGACTTAGAATAGACAAGTATGTCATCCAGGAATACTATGACAAACTTATCCAAATAATCTTTGAATATGCCATTCATTAAGCACATAAAGATAGTTGGTGCATTGGACAATCCAAAAGGCACCACTACAAATTCGTAATGCTCATACCTGGTTCTAAAAGCTGTCTTATGGATATCTTCTTCTTTGATTCTTACCTGATGGTATCCCGATCTCAAGTATATCTTTGAAAATATCTTTGCTTCTCTTAGCCGATCAAAGAGGTCATCAATTCTTGGTAGAGGATACTTGTTCTTTATAGTGGACTTATTTAGTTGTCGAAAGTCAATACACAGCCTCAAGATCCCATCTTTCTTTTTGACAAAGAGTATTGACGCTCCCCAAGGTGAAACACTTGGGCGTATGTACCCTTTATTCAACAATTCCTCGAACTCCATTTGTAATTCTTTTAACTCTGGTGTGCTCATTCTATAAGGTGTTTTTGACACTGGGGCAGAGCATGGCACTAAATCAATAGAGAAATCTATTTTCCTTTTTGGTGGCAACCTTGGTATTTCCTGGAATACATCCTCGAATTCTTGCAGTATCGCAAAATCTTCAAGGCTTGGCCCCTTTGTCTTTTCTGGCTTCTCCACATGGGTTGCATACAACTGACACCCCTTTCTGAAACATCTCTTCAGTTGTAAGGATGAAATCTCCCTTATAGAGATGGGTCTTGTTACACCTTTCACAGTGTTCTATTTTCCATCTCCATCAAGACATGTAAATGTCTTGTTATGACAATCTAGGACAACATGATGCTTGTCCAACCAATCCATTCCAATTAGAATATCATAAGATCTCAATGATATGATATTCATATCAGCACTAGTATTCACACCATTAAGACTTATGGAACAACCTTTGACCATATCATGGATTCTCCTTTTGGTTCTAGTCGCTAGCTGAACCAAACTTGATTTCCCAAGCTTACTTTTCTCCAAATGTAATATATCCACTATCTTAGGATCAATGTAACAATGACTTGCTCCTGAATCAATTAAAATAACAACATGTTGATTAATGATCTTACCTTCCACCTCGATCATATTGGACTAGTACTCTGTTTTTCGATCATCTAAGGCTACATAAATTCTTCCCATGTCTTCGACTGTTGTAGCCTCTTGGATGTTGTGCACAGTCTTCACTTTGTCCTTTCTGTGTGGGAAATCCTTGTACAGGTGATCTTCTTTGCATCCCCAACATTGGATTGGTGGTCTTCCCCTTTTGTCCAAGGAGTCTTCTTTCTTGGATTCATCCTTAGCATACCGGTCTTGATGATTTTTATTTTGCTCATTTCTATTGAAAGGAGGTTTGAATCCCTTCTTCCTTTGATCAGACTTCTCCTTCAGAGATTTCTTCATGGATTCTCTGCCTTGGCCTTGCTCATACAGGTGCTTAGCCTTCCTGATGGTCTCAGTCATGGTCTTGGGCTCATCATATCGAATATTTTTTTTATAAAAGGATGGCAATCCACTCAAAAACCTTTGCATTTTCACCTTTTCATCATTTATAAACCCCACATACTTTAACAACCCCAAGAACTTCTTCTCATATTCTTCCATGGACATGCTTCCCAACCGGAGTTCAAAGAACTCCTGCATCTTCTTGTCATAGAAATGCTCTGAGGGGTACTCCTTCTGAAAATACTTCTTGAACTACTTCCAAGTGATCCTATTCTCATTAATATGTTCAACTTGCTTTAGTTGATCCCACCACATAGCAACTTTCCCATGTAATGGTAGGTGGCAATTCTGGCTTCTAGGTTTGATGAATAGTTATGCAATTCGAAATATCTCCCGAGTCCAAATTGTTGAATTTTAATTGCTTAGCTCATGCACATGTAGTTTATTTCATTTAGCATGTACTTGAACCATAAACAATGCAACAATACCATACACAAGTGTTGCAATAACCAAGATCACAAGAAGAATAACCATACACAAGAACACAAGAAATATCCTGGGAAAACCCTTCTCAAACAAGGGAAAAACCTAGCAATGCTTTGCTATATTCTCAAGAGAAGATCCCCCACACCATAGACCTTAGCACACAAGAGGGTGCTTACCAAAACCTAGAACCTAGCGCCCAAGAGAGGTGTGCACTTCAGTCGTACATGCACTTGCTAAAATTCCGAGATGACAAGTGAGAGTGTGTAATCTCAATGGGGATTCACCTTTATTTATAAAACAACTAACACAACAAAAGGTGAGTTTATTGGCACAATAGGGCCGACCTCATTAACTCAATAATAATTATCAATATTAATAATAATAATCATTACACAATATTAATTATCTTTCATATGGTGGGGCCGACTTGTACCCTTTACATCACAAATTAGGGTTACAAGTAAATCTTACTCTTAGACAATATAGCAAGGATCTCACACGTCCACTAGTGCTCAGCCACTAGGGACACGTCCACCTGTGCTCAGCCACAGGAGTACCATCTCAAGCCGACTCAACTAAGTCCATAGGAGTACAAGGCAGGAGACCATCTCAAGCTGACTCAACTCAGTCCATAGATGATAGGAGTACAAGACAGGAGACCATCTCATGTCATTTCAACTCAGTCCAGAGGAGTAGACAAGAGACCACACGTCATAACAACTCAATCCAGAGTCTGACGCACACCCATCACATGGGCACACCCAACACTTGGGCTCCCTCACACAGATGTCTCAACTCAGTCCAGAGGAGAACGATTTGGAGGATGTCTCATGAAGCTGCAATCAACGATACAAGCATCCAGGCTTCAACATCATCTTCTCCTTCCCTTTCACCATCAAAGGATGGTGGCTTAAGCTTCCTCAGCTCTCCTTGTAAATTGTCCATTTCATGCCTTCTTCTTTGGTGTCTAATAGGAGACACCTCTAGACTACGAATGGAATATTTAGATGGACAAAAATTTCTTGTTGAGTAAGGAGGTGAGTGGTGTCTATGAGCTCTGCTAGCACTTTTGGAATAACCAACTCTTCCACGATCATCTCTTCTTTCATGATACCTGCCTCCTTCCTGAAGATTTTCCAAGTCCTATCAAGTTGCCAACTAGGTCTGTCCTTGACCTCAAGTTGGCTCTAAGTTTTAATTGTCAATGAAGGTTTTGTTGTTGTTTTTGGACAGCCAACAGTTCATGAACTTTTTTCTGATTTGTTACGGTTACATTCACAATTTTAGGTGCTCTAGCATGTAGTTTTAGTCACCAAGAGTTAGCACATGCATACCAAAATAAATGTAACACACCTAGAGATCTTTACAGCTGAAAATACAATAGTTCTACACTCTAACATACATGAAATTGAACACAGATATTTTTGGTCAACATGACCCTGGATAAAACCCCCCGAGGAAAACCAATTTGGAATATATGTCTATATATGAGGAGAATAGATGGTGGAATACAAGTACAAAATATAGATGAACCTGATACAATAACAGCTTGATCGAAGCTGCAACACTAGTCCAAATGAAACAAGAGCGCCCTAGGATGGTGCACCCCCCAGAAATGTTGTCAAGACCACTGAAATGGAGCCAGATGCCAACTGGAAGCTTTGAACAAGAAACCCCTCCACAGTACTCTGATACTGAAGTGTCGCCTCCCTCTAAAACATACCTCACTGCAATTTGAGCTCTCTAAGTCCTCCCCATTGATGATGTGCCCTCCTCAATAAATAAACAAGGCCCTAAGC